>QJNU01000150.1:0-135799 GCA_004154915.1 Monosporascus ibericus | reverse complement strand
GGCAGGAAAAGGCAATTAACGTGCAGTTACTGTATGCTTGTCTAGACAGGTGCCCATGCGGGCTTGTGTCAAGACCAGAAGGGTGGGCAGCAATCGTTGCAGATCGAGCTGACATTGTTGAGTTGTTTCTGCAGCTCATGTCCGCCCCTCTGAGTGCCGCTTTCGCCTTTATATCAACAACTTTTCGTGGCGCGGGTACCGTAATAGCCGCTGTCGCATTTCCCTACCAGCATACATTCAACGAAGCGACTGTCGTTATAGTACCCTCTTGTCCTAGGCTTCCAAACAAAGGCGTGTATTTAGGGATATTTGAACACCAGGTTCTCCGCACCCTGCAGCTCGTCCTCATGTGTCTAACTGCTGCTCTTGCTGTTGAGGAGCCTTTGCTCTTTTCGTATACTGTTAGCGGTAGGTTGGCTTAGGCTCTTAGCGGGAAGTGGGCAGATTCGATCATTGTCCGTCAAAGAAGAGTATGGTATCCGGGCAGTCGAATTTCACGAGCTCCTGGTCTTTTTTAGGATATCTCCTTTACACAGATCCTGTGAACCGAGGCTGCTGGCGGTCAATGAATTCCTCTGGTTTGCTATCGCTACAGAAATTTGTATCGATACGAATCTTGCCCCTGATGAAAAGGCTCCTATATAATGATTTTGTCGGGAACCGAGGGAATTTCTTTCTGTGAAGATGGGGAATGGGACTGGCACCAGTCGTCGGCTCATATTCGACATGTCCGGGCGTTCTTAATCCACCGAGGTTGTGGCGGAAGCAGACTTGTGTGGAGCTTGAGTGGTAACGTCCATCACTCACCAGAGGACCGGTAGTCCTGCCTCAGATGGCTCGACAATGGCGCCTGGAAGGACTGCAACGTATGCTTGAAATAGAACAAGCTCCAGACAGCTTGCGGAGTATGCCCCTTCTCAGCTTCTAGTCTGGGTAATTGATGCACTTCGTTGACAGCGGGGTTAAACTCGAACGGCCCGCAGAGACATTGTTCGGTTGGTATGATGGTTTCGCTGCCAGGCCCCTGGCGGTACCTATCTCCGCCCAGACGAGCTTCAAGGCCAGACGCGGAAACCGAGACTAGCTCTGAACTCTGGAGGCGTTGAGCTAGTTAAGCCTCCCATACCGTAATCAGCTAGTACTAGTTGCTATAGAGCTTGGGAAACGTGGTCTCCGCGCGGTGGGAAACAAAGTCTCTATCCGCATGTGTGAGTTTCACTTCGCAACCCCCTGATCAATGGTAAGAGCCGGTGCCTTTTCATTCCATTATGCATACTTTGTAAGCATATGTCAGGCAGGTCGGCAGGGGCTGTCAACCTTAAACCGGGCCCGACGCAGGCGCCGGTCCCCTGAGTCGTCGCTATTGGACGGGATAGGAAACGACGAAGAGCTCATGAATGATCCTGGATATTGTCAAACATGCACGCGTCTGCTTACGGCACGTCCATCCTGCGTCCGTCGCGTGTGTGATGTGACAAGATGATGTTCGCGGTCAAGATCAGTTCCGTGGTATCATGGCTCTCTACTTTGGTAGGTTAGATCCATAGACATCCGGGAGCGGAGAATAGGGGAACGACATCCGTTCAGCAGAGCGGAAGTTGCCAGAAGCCGAGCCTATAGTTGAAGATTTAGTCTCGGAACTATGCCTTTACGCCGTGGTGGAGATACACGCCGGCGTCATTGATCGAGAGGATTTGCGGTCCCGAGATGAGCATATGCATCTTCGCACCTTGTCCAGCTTGTGCGATAGGGAATCCTTGAATTATTATTGTCTGCTGGGATTTCCACTCGATGGGCCCGAATACCCTTTGGAGTTGTTGGGTTCGCTTCATCATTATACGTCAGATGTCAATCTGCCTCCATAGATAATGGATTGTGCTCATAATAAAACAAGGGTTTGCGTTGTATTCAGTTTGCCAGTAGATCCCGGATAGCTATGAGAATTACATACTCGTATAAGAACTGAGCCTCCCCTCTCAAAACAGAGAGCCAATCCGCTCAACGGTTTCCGCAGTCTCAACCTTTGTCTTGTTTGAAAAGAGGTGTAGCAGGCCTTGTATTATTCATATGTGTGTATAAGTCATAGAGGATCAAGGCGGTCGACGATCCTAGCTTTCTCGTGACGATGCCGCAACTCGTTGGAAAGGAGATTGGCTCAACAGGTTACGGCCTGATGGGATTCACCTGGCGGGCGATCCCTCCTCCTCAAGAACAAGCGTTCGATGCGATGCGTACTGCCATTAAGAATGGTGCCAACTTTTGGAATGGGGGTGCCTTTTACGGACCGCGTGAATACAACAGCCTGGTCCTCCTGGAACGATATTTCGAGAAGTACCCCGAGGATGCGGATAAGGTCGTCGTCAGCATCAAGGGTGGCATGAACATTAATGGTCCAGGGGCCGATGGTTCACCTGAGGGTACGCGTAGAGCCGTTGATGAGTGTCTTGCTCAGTTGAACGGCCGGAAGTTTCTCGACATCTTCGAGTTTGCTCGCCGCGACCCGAACGTTCCGATGAAAGCCACATTCAGGGTCCTCGAGGATGAATACGTCAAAACCGGCAAACTTGGTGGCATCTCACTCTCTGAAGTCAGGGCTGAAACAATCCACGAGGCGGTTAAGCACACCAAAATCGTGGCTGTGGAGGTTGAGTTATCACTGTGAGTAAAACGGGAAACGTATAGGCCGCTCATAAGACTGATAATGGTGATAGGTTCGCCACAGACGTCCTTGAAAATGGCGTGGCGGCGGCTTGCGCCCAACACAACATCCCCTTGATTGCCTATTCACCAATTGGGAGGGGTATGTTGAGCGGGCAGATCAAGTCGATAGAGGATCTCCCTAAGGATAGCGCAAGTAACCTTGAAAGCTTCGGAAGACGAAATATTGCTAAAGATAGGTGCCGCAGATACTTCGGAAGTTCCCTCGCTTCCAACCGGGAAATATCGAGACCAACCTCCAACTTGTGAAGCAAGTTGTGGAGTTGGCAGAAAAGAAGGGCTGCACTCCGGCTCAGCTCGCTATCAACTGGACGAAGGCATTATCCCGGAGACCAGGCATGCCTACCATCATCCCCATTCCGGGAGCATCGACAGTGACCTGCGTCGAGGAGAATACGAAGGAACTTGATATCACGGATGAAGAAATGGCCGAAATCGACGCTACGTTGGCCAAATTCACCCCAGCCGGAAACCGTTACCCAGACTGGGTGCCTGTAAACACATAAGGATTACATAGATATATATCTAGTTGTCTGTTCTCGCACGTAGTTAGCTACGCTGTTCATGAAAGGAAAGCATATGAGAAGGGGTCTTGCTGTGCGGTGTCAGGAAAGAGAGATTTCCACATTTTTCGAGCTCGAGGACTCGTTTCAGCATTGCAGAATTCTTTAGACGTTCATCACTCTAGTTTTCGCCATCGACTATGCATGAGATCTCGAGGATGACTCACCAGTAGAAGGTAGCATCTGGATCGACGCTTCCCATCCTGGGCTGATGTCTCCCGTTGGGAGTTTACTTAACACCTGGGTGGCTCGACGACGCTCAAGAACCTACCTAAGTAGACAGACATTACCGTCGACAAGCCGATTATCGGGCCAGTGCAAGACGCGTCCACGAGTTTCCCGTATCACTTCATGTTATGAGTTTAAATTGAGCGTGGTATGCAATAGCCCGGGTGATGCATGCGCTGCTGTTCGTCGTTAAGAAACGCAACCATGGGAAAGTGACATTAATCAGGACGTGCTTGGCTGAATCGTGTTCGAAAATTTCGCAACGATTGAATGGTCGGAAGATGTTATTATTAGGTGGGACCAAGATATGATTGCTAACAAATACCAGATGGCCCCAAACTGAAGATCTGAGTGTTTTAAGTGGATGGCCTCAATCCTCGGGACCTAAAACGAATTTCCGAATCGCAGGCACCCCCATTTTATCCAACACACTAGGCGGGTACCTAACGTTGGAAGCGCGACCACCTAACTTCGTACAGCCCGATGCTACTGGGACCTAATAACTTAAAAGAGATGGTACCATCGGTAGTTAGACGGCCCGTGCTTGCAAAAGGGAAATCCACAGCACCTCCCTAGGTACTTGCTTACCTACCAACCACAATAGGCCGAACCTTGAGTGGTTGAGTTGCTCGTGAAAACGGACGAAGTGGCGTCCACGAGTCCTTCCGTAGGTGTAAAATTAGTAACCCATGCGAATTGAGCATCAACCAATCAAAGATGTTACAAGGCGGTGTATGTGTGTCACAGACGGAGTCTTACATCACCCGCATGTTGGGTATACGATATTATGTATTTAATGTTGTCGAGCCACAAGCCACGCGACAATAATAGCGGCTGGAATGCTAGATCTACCTAATATGTACCGAACATGGCGAAAAGGACGAGCCAGTGGCTTGCGCTAGATTCAGAAAAAGATTCCGAACTTACCGGGTAATTTCTGTCTGAGACGACGCTCGTACCAAGTATGTAGCGGCACACGTGCACTAGACCCAACACACTCAAGGGCGCAAAATACTGTACATGTTCTGTAGGACGTCAAACTAACACTGAGAGGCTATGTGCAGTCGCTGTTGTCTCTGCATGGGCTAGTAGCTCGCTCCATCTACTGTAGTTCACTCCGACTACAGCTACGGTTCAGGAAAAGGAGAGCAGAGTAAGACCTATTAGTTCCGAGTTTTCAATTGCATCCATCACGCTCGGGATCGCGTCCAAGGAGACGACATCCGCCCTTTGGTGCAACCCCTACTTACCGCCCCATGTGCTGCAATCGGTTGGTAGGTGCTCAGGGCGTGCACTACGGAGTACCTAGCTTGGTTGCATAATATAGTTCCTTTCTGATGATCCACTGTTTTCGCTTCCTCCGGGCGTTCCTGCAGTGTGCAACGACCGTCTCTACAAGCGGAAGGGCTGCCGTCCCGCTCCTTCGCATGTGGAATCGCCTGTGTACTACGTACCTAAAGATTCGGGGGTAATTACATGTGGTTGGTCCGCAGCATCGACACGACACGCTGCCTTCCATCAATGTTCGCATCGCAAATCGGTAATCCACAGGCAATCCTATTCTCACGACAGTCCGACTGCGCGTTTGACCTGGAACGCCCCCGATCAGCACTAGACTAGTCGCGGCGGGCTGCATGTCTTACTGATACACTTTCTCGGCCAGTCCGCTTCATCGTTTGCGTCTGGTAAGGCGAAAGATACCAAAGCTTGCTTCAAAACCCAGCCAGAACCGGCGCATAAACGAGATGCAGGCGGCCCCTGATTCCGTGGCATATGCCGCGGGCTCTATGATAATACCAGCATCGCCAGGCTCACCCACTCTGACAAACCCGGACATGATATTGCCCGACTACGACGATACCGTCTCCTCCCCCGACAGATCCCGTTCTCCTCTGACTATGTGGAAGAACGCCCACCTGAATGATATGCAATTCGATCTGACCCCTCACACCTTCGCCGGGCCCGCCAACCCGTCAACACCAATTATATATGGCAATGGCACGATGTTATCGGATATCGGAGAGGTTACCGAGGTGGAGAGCGTATGCGGTCCGGTTAAGTCACGCTCCGCAACTGCGCGCGGCGGTGATGCCCTTAAGAAAGCAGCCGTTGCAACGACCCAGGACCCTTCAAGGAAGAGCGGGCGCACAGTTTCCCGCGAGAGGCGCGCATCCATCGAGTCCAACAGCACCATAACTTCACTCGAGCGGCCGGGGCTGTTTGCCGACTTCGACGATAACGTCAGCGTGGACGACAGCAATTTCCAGGGCGACGATGAGGAGAGCGTGGCAGACTCTTACATAGACGACGAGTCGGTTCAGGAGGGCCCTTCACCAATCAGGGGACGAGATCAGTATAAAGACTCGGCAGCGTTGAGCAGGAGGGCGGAGCGGATTCTGGCGAACGCGAAGCAGAGACTAACGGCAAGAGAACCCCGGCGCGCGCATCCCAGGAGCGTGTCCAAGATTTGCTAACAGCATGTAGACTATGGAAAGTAATCTCAGCCGAGCGAGAACTATGCATTCTCCAATGTCATCCATTGGTTCGGGATCCACGCCATCACCAACGTTCTACCGGCCTCCCGCTGCAGCTCAGGGCGAACACGGTTGGGATAATGCAAATAGCACGCATTATGGCCACTCTAGGATGTCCAGCGAAAATAGTTTGCCGTCCAGTTTCAAGCAGGTCGTATACGCGCAGAGATCCTCCAGCGCGCTTGGTGCAGCCGGCGGCTATCGAAAATCTTCATTAAGCCCCAGGGACGGGAACAGCCCCTTCGACTACTCAAAAGAAAGCTCAAACTCACCACCGGTCTATGGAAACTCTGCCTTCACAAGAAGCCAAACATCCTTATATGCGCGCGAACAAGCCGGTGAACCCTTTAGCGAAGATGAAAACCGAACCAACCCGGGTTCATCGCGGCCAAGTTTAGATCATGCTAAGCTAGAAACCTTCCTGGACCCCGCTTTCGGATCCTTCAATGACCAAGGATTGAGAAGGTCTGCATCTACGGCCCAGATGCGAGACATAAAGGAACACATGAACGAATTGAAGGGGAGGCTGTCTAGCTTGAGGGACCAGGCCCGTGCCGACACTTTAAAGCGTCGGAGTATACAAAGTTTGCGTACACCCAGCCCCTTCACATACGCCCGCGTCGACCAATGGTATGCCGGTCCTGGGAAGTCAAGCGATATCGGCCCAGTTCCTGAAGATCATGAAGACGAACCTTCAAACGTTAATGTGTCCGATGTCGAGGACGGTGGAGCACGAGTAGAAACTCTGAATCAGAATGGAACGGACGAAGCTTCTGTTAGTAGTAGATACACGGAAGCGAATGAGAGACTCTCGCCCACGCAACCTCTCCCGGTTGACTCGCAGGCACATTCGCCATATACAGATTTGCCTTTCCCTGCGACCCAAAGCTCACAGGAAGAAGACGACGACCTGGCGACGGAGGATGAATACGAGGACGATCAGACAAACAACTACGATGATACTGCGAGCGAAAGCGGTGCATCCTCCTATCATGATACCGTTCAGAACCAAGTATCTCATGAAGACCGTGAGGATGCTTTTGACTACGAACACTTCTTCTTGCACAGCGCCATGGGCAGTATGAGCCAGAGGCGGATGAGAAGAGGGAGCCAGGATAGCTTCAGCTCCGACGATTCCACAGAGACTACACGCCCTGCCAACGGCCGCCCGCGGAAGGGCAGCACGGCTTCGGCTTCCAGTCTGGATTCCTTCGCGACCGCTACCGAAGGGAGAAACACGAGGGCCGAAAACGAGACGAGCGAGGAGTACATCGCGGAGCAACCTAGGCGGGTCCGGTCGGAGACGCCTGAGGGGACGAGACGCATCGTGTGCGGCCCCCCCAGATCGCAGAGCAGCGAGTCCACCTTCCTCAACCAGCACCACCGCCGCCCTTCCGTCTCGCCGCCCGAATCCGCGGGCGCCAACCGGAGCTTCCCCCTCGTGGACGCCCGGCCCAAGGCAAACGGCGGCATGCTGACGCCGCGCGAGTCGCCGGACCAGAGCCTCAAGCGCATCTCCGAGACGCTGCTGAGCGACACGGTCAGCATCTGCGACAGTATCGGCGGTGGCGTTGACGGCACCGCGCCCGCTGCCGCCGCCGCCACTGGCACTATGGACACGCTCTCGAGGGAGGACCAGATCCTCGTCGAACGCCTTGTCGCGAGCCTCGGACGCTGCGTCCTCGGTCTCACCGAGGTCGGGCGCGCCAGCCCCGAGAGCCGCATGTACAGGAGGCGCATCGAGGCGGCGAAGCGAGCCCTCGAGGGCTTGAACGAGTCTACGCAATAGATGGAAAGAGCCTGGTATTCCGCCCGAATCCAGCGTTGTGTCTCGGCTCGGGAAGGAGGATGTCAAATGTCCTGCGGGATCCAGTATAGTTGGACACATAGCTACCTTGCCCCTTTTCCGGTTCGCGGCATACTTTTTTCTCTTCGGACCCGGGTACAGCGAGCTATTTCAGATACCCATCTTATCCCAGGAGGACCGGGTCTGATTGCCTCCGCCGCCTGGCTGCCTATCCACCCGGCTTGAATACCTACCTACTCACCTACATCCTCACATACAGAGGTGCTCATGCTATCGCGAAACGGGCGGCAAAACTACTCTTGCAACTACCGCCGCTACAACTACTTACAACCGCAACTACTGTTACAACAACAACTGCTACTAGAACAACTACTACTACTAGAACTACTGTTATCGATGTCGGATAGAAAAAAAATACTCTAGGAGCTCGGAATTACTCTTCGATACCCCCCGCCCCACCCCCCGGGCTTGCTTGCGTACATTACTTACAGGGGCCAGTGGACAGTGTACATAGATACCATCGATCCTACATTTTTATCATAATCATATTGTGTATTTGGACCATCGCCAATATCATTACGGACGCGTTGCGCCATTCTGACCTCGTGACGTTGCTCTGCTGGTATCGCGATGATATGTAGTAACAGTGACGAAGCAAGGCTAAGCACGCAGTTTCCTATGATATCGCGATATCTTGTTAAGGTATAAATATCTACCTGAAGTTAGGACGTCGTCTCCAATGCCCCGTCGCCCGCGTGACCCCCTCGAGCAGAGTCGTGCCGTCTATATGTCCATTGGCCTGTCGGCCCCGAACAGGCATGAGCGCGATAATGAGCTGCTACTATAATGCACCGGCTCGGGATTCACATGGCGAGTGCGCCTTGAACGCATTCCCGCCTGTCGTTAAGCCATTATCGTGATTAGGCCTCTGGATCAGCCCACGCAATGCAAGCTCGTCGCTTGGGCGGGCGACTACTCGATATCACGGCATCACCCTCGTTCAGTCCCTGGCCAGTCGAGTCGGCTCCGGTATCACCAGGCGCCGGCGGACTACGCGGACGTTTCGGACTTCTAGTAAACTTTAAAGGCGCGCGCGGCAAGCTGCTGGCCTCGGCAGTTGCCGCGTTATTATTCTTCGTCTCCGCCACATTGCCGTTCTTCTCGGCGTCCGGACTGCCCTTCGTCGTAAGCAGGCCCTCGTCCGGATGCACCTCGCGCCCGAACCCGCGCCCAAACACGTACTGCGGGGTCTCAAGCCTGACGGTCTGCGCGAGCCCGTCATCCTCCTTCGGGGCGTCCTCGCCCATGGGCAGGATGCGCGCGTTGAGGATCCACTCGTACATGGGACGGTCGTCGAGCACTGAGTTCACACGGCGGTGCTCGGCCTGCGTCATATGCCGGCGGCGGTCGACGATGAGCTCCTCGATGGAGCCGCGGAGGACGAGCGTCTCAACCGTCACGGGCCTCTGCTGGCTGATTCGGCGAGCGCGGCCTATGGCCTGCGCCTCTACCTGCGGGTTCAGCATTGGGCTGATGAAGTAGATGCGCGACGCGCTGCGCATGTCCAGCCCGAATGCCGCCTGGCTGATGTCCATCAGGAGGACGCGGAACTTGGGGTTCTCGGTGAAGGTCGCGATGTATTGTGCTCGCCTTGCGGCTGTGAGACCTGCTCGCGTATAAATCAGGTGCTGGATCTGCAGCTATGGGGTGTCAGCCACGAATTATAAACTTGAAAGAAAGGCAAGAAGACATGTACGGGGCGCAAATAATAGATCTAGAAGAAGCTAACCGAGGCGGCCTCGACGCTGTTGCTAAATCAGGGTATGGCAAAACTTACAATTTCGAGCACGCCAGCGAGGTAATATGCGATATTATTGTTGTCGTAGAAGACGATAATCTGCTCCTCGTCCTGGTATTTAACGATGGAGTCAATGAGGTACGACAACTTGGCGGATGCAGTCGAGATGATACGTGTCTCAGCGAGAGGCTCTGCGATTTCGATCTTGCTGGCAGCATCCGCCTCGATTGCGTTGTCATCCCCCAAAACCGCCGATTTCGGGTTCGCTAGAATTCTCGCCTTTGGCTTCGCACGGCGATCGTCGCCAAGTGACGCGTGTCCAGCCAAAGTCTCTGCTTGAGGTTCGTGCCGGGTGGATTGAGCAGCTGTGTCCGTGACTGCTGCGAGAGCTTGAAATCTTTCGGCTTTACCTTGGGAGTCTAGCCTTCCGCTTTCGATCATGAGTTTGAGAGAAGTCGGCGCATCGATGCAGGGATTCAGATACTTCTGTAGTGCTCGGACTAGGCCAGCTTCGGTGCAGATAGGCTCACCATCTTCTCCCTTGTCATCGAGAGCCCAACTCTTCCCATTGCCTCCTGGGAAATTGTCCAGATAAATCGGTAAGGCATGGTACTGATTGCTAACATCCTTCAGGCGGTTACTGACGGCGAGTCTTCCGAAGTCAATGGCTTGCCTCAAAATCTTTTCATCTTCGGCGCTGATAGGAACCGCCTTCTTCTCCAAGAATTCTTCCGCAGTTTGCAGTGACTTGGTGATGTCCTGTGCGGAGAAGAAGACGCCACCGAAGAAGCTCGCCTGCCTTAGGTTGTTGACAAGTTGGACGAGGCTCTTCCGCTGTCGTGGGTGGAAGAAGTAGTCCATATCTGTCCGCTCCGACTGCACCGAGTTGAAAATAATCATCATCGAGAAGAGATTAAGGGACAGCTTATCCTGAAAGGACCCATCCAGCACCACGACCTTCTCATTAACCGGGGGCAACATCTTGCTGACGTCTACTAGACGATGTCGAATGATGAGCGAGTCAAGAGTGCCTTTGAGGCAATCTCTTCTATCGTGAGCCTTGGAGTGTTGTTTCTTGTTCATAACGTATATGTTCCAATCCGCGACGGTGTCGCCGGCTTCCTCTTTCGCGTTTGCCCATGGTCGAACTCTTAAATATTTAGCTGCTAGGTTTCCGATTCGCTGTAAGTCCTCTCTCTCTTGTTGTAATGCTGTATCGGATGGCTGTTCACTGTCGCCATCGCTCTTGGAATCTGTTCCGGTCGACAATTCTTCGCTTACGCCGTAGAGACCTCGCGAAGGCGTACCTGTTACAACCCAGCGAGCAGCGATCTCAAGTCTGTCAATCACACGCATTACGTCACTTCTATAACCCGGGCCATGAGAGCCAAGCTTATGGCCTTCATCGATGATACACCTCTTGAATCGTATATACTCAAGAGGACAGTAGGTTTCTCGCACTGGTCCTCCCGGATTCCGTCTTTCCCTCTGGATATACTCGAAACGGGTCTGTGAGAAGATAATCACATCATATGTGAGCAATACCGTCACTTGGGGGATGGGTATCATGTCTGTCATGACCAAGACCTTCAATCCCGTCGTGTGTTTATTGATCTCTTGTTCCCACTGCGAGACGAGATTGTCGGGTATGATGATAAGAGTCGTGCTGCTGAGATACACTTCCCTGGGCAGTGTCTTCTGAGCTGCTTTGCGACCACTCCTGCGCGGCTCCACTAATGTCTCATGCCTAATCCTATAGAATGCACGATTCTCAGCCTTCTCGAGGGCATTAACGCAGTTCTCGTATTCGAAGCCCAACTGGGTACGGCATGCTTCGAAATAGGGCTTCCAGGCTATCGAGTGCTTATTTGCTACGGCTGCGGCCATATCCAGCAAACTCGCCTTCTTCGGCCTACGGGCAACTTCAGCCACGAAAGGCTCAGGTGGTTTCGTCGGTTCCTGTTTCGTAGCCAGAATCAGGGCTAAACAAATCAAGGTCTTGCCAGTACCCATCTCCTCCGCGAGAATGCCTCCGCGAGGTGCGTCATAGTAGGTGGGCTCTCTTAGGACTAAGCCTGCGACGGTGTCATAATACCAAGGCTTTCCAGCTTGATCCAACGAGGGCCTGAGTCGAGGGTCGACAATCCTCCCGGGTTCCATCTCTCGCTGGAGCATCATGGCAGCAGACTCCCTTTGGTACGGGTATAATCTCGATTGAAGTCCCGTCAATTTGCTTTCCATCAACCATTGCATAGACTCCCGAGCATCCAGATCGGCCACAGCGTTGGGGTCTGGGTTAGGGGAGGGAACGTTATTGAACATAGCCAGGAGGGAGGCGTCACTGCCAGCTGGGAGAAGGTTGGTGCCGAATACGGTCGGCTGTGCTTGACGGGATGCATTGCTTTGCCCATTCCAAGATTCGGAGGAGTAGTCGAGCAGGGCAATGAGTTTCGGGATTAGCCGAGTCAACTTTTCGTCTTCAGAATTGCTGGCGCGGTTTCTAGTGGTGTCGTGTGGAAGTATGTAAACCCTCACACGACCGGTCGTATCTGGACTTGGTATGGTCCTGAAAGACAGCTGTATCCACTGTTTCTTCCAGAGACTCAGGAATGGCTGCAAGATGGACGTCCGCAAGAGTGCTAGCTGGGATGCGGCCGGAAGACGAAATGACTCCGGGAGGTAGTCTTGAGGACGGACGAAGAACTTCCAGGTTTGAAGCCCGGCAAGCATCCATATCTCGGGTGGTAGACCCGGGATGTGGGATGGGACATCAAGACATCCAGCAGGAATGTACTTGGTAACCCATTGCTCGGCCGCGATGGATCCAGCTGCAGGTACCCAGTGAGCCATTGGTCAGATGCATGAGGCTCGTGACCGCGTGAGAGAAGCGCTTCACGAAAAGATATCTGGGAGTAGATCTTTGGGCCGTTAACGCAAGCCAGCCGGGGTCGAGGACCTATGGATTGAGGGGGATGGATTTACGACATTAATCGTAGGAAGGTACTCTCGGTGCCTAGGTCGAGAGAAAAACGGCGGATGTCAGAATAGGGAAAGTGTTGATGTGGGGGCGGGGCAGGAATGGATCCCTTTCGCTTGGCGCTACTTCGTACACAGGAAACGATCTGTTCATGTCCCTGTGAGGTAGGTAGGTAGGTAGTGCTATCTCCTTGGGTGCCAGAAGGTCACACAATAACCGGTAGCGGCGATGACGCTAACTTAAATAGCAGTCTACTCCATAAACCCTGAATTTGGTGTTATTCCAGAACTAAACCCAAAATGAAGTTACCGGTTATTGTGTGGCCTTGTGACACCCAAGGAGATAGTAGGAGTTACTTCAAGGTGGGTATATAATATTATAACGAGCATATCAATTTGTGCAAAAGCCGTACCACCGAGGATGCCATTCAGAACCTTGGTATATATGCTATGTTTAAGCACAACAGTAACAAGCAAGTGCATTTCTGATTCGTGCTCATAGAGAGTAGACGTTAACGACCAATCAAATGGGTCAGGAACGGAAGCAATATGGTCCCCATTCTCTTCTCCATGAGACTATAACCACTCCAGCTACTACTGTGCGAAACTCGCAGTCGGGAGATACCATCCACGTGTCTGCTTGAAGGCGACAAAGGCGTTAACGATGGAGCCAACGGTTTCTCTGAAGGTGGGCGACCATCTCTTTTTATTTGTCCAAATTAAGCCAATCAGCTTGCGCAGGAACAGGTTCAGGGCCTTCAAGGAGGTTATAATAGGCCTCAGCGTTGATTGGTTACCGTTTTAGGCCTAGCTCCTTCAGAAAGTCTGTTGGCGCTAGCGCCTTGTTACCTTGAAGCAGATAGGCAGAGTGGTCCGCATAACCATTATTAGAGTGACACCCGAATTATTCAAGTGCACTTAGTTTCGGTCCTATTGATCAGGTAACTCGGACACGCCGTGCGCCGTTGGCAACCCGGCGCATGCGGTCGTCCTACCACGATGGTCTGTTTTAAGTGCCAGGTCGCCGTGCTGCCTAATGGTGGAAACTTTGCTCAAGTTACCTTCGCAAACATCAATTCTCTTCGTTGTTTTCCCCAGAAGACTCCTAACAATGCAACAGTTAGCATAGCCAGAATGCCAAGACCAACGGCCATCCCAACCACTGCTTTGTTTGATGATGGATCCGAAGATACTGCCATTGATGTAACTGTTTCGGTTGTTATCAAAGTTGTATCCTAGTTAGTCGTTGCTGTTGAGACCGAGGTCAGTTTGTTCACCCGTCACTTCCGAGTATGGCGACGACATCCCCGGGATTGTACTGGAAAAAGGAGCTACCATTGCAGCAACTTTGGAGATTTTCAAGGCAACACGAGTCGCCCTTTAAGGGGAAGCATTTAAGAATCCATTCATTGGTACTTCCGAAATCTAGCCGACAGTATCAGACATAATGGGTAGAAGGAGAGTATAGCGGGGTCTCTCAGCAGAAGAGTCTGTCGGACTGCCTTACCAGGCCCTAATCATTGTCTTGGACTAGCCTCGCTTTTTCAGCTCTCGTCAGTACAGCTTTGACGGTACGACACGTGGGGAGGCGTTGACGAGCATGTGCCATCCTCATAGCAAATAGCATCCTTCTTACATCAAGATGTGCTGCTTCCCAGCTTTGATAGCTGTGACATTACACGCGTAGCCATCGGGATCGAGTGTGCCGTCTGGGGAGCGGCAGTTTGAGCTATCACGCGGAATGTGATAACAGTACAGACAAGAAATGCACGAGGGGTCAAGTTGATCATCGTGAGCAAAGCTGCAATATACTCATGGAAGATGACGGCACACAGGTAGGTTGAACTGAACAGATAGAGGCACTCCCCATTAGTCTTCGACAGGACTCGGAAGTAGAGAAAGGACGGAAAGGGTCGGTCTGGAAAAGAGCAAATGCTAACAGCGAGCTTTCAGGCGAGAGGCAACGCATCTATATCACATGCGGTACGCTTGTACTGAGTAAACTACCTGCGACGACGGGCCCTTCGAAACTGTCTTTAGGCTGCGTCGACCAATGCTTAGGTCTCAGCCGTCATTCACGCTCCCAAACTCGACAGTATTAACAAGTGACAGAGCTGGAGGATCGCAAGCCGTGGCTACCCCCGATATTTGTTATCAAATTGCTGTTGTGCAATAAACGCTGCTGCAGGGGGCTGGTACATGCCAAGCTGTGATCAACATGCTGGGGGCGTTGGGTTCCATAAGATACGCTGATATCGAAGCCGTTCGGGCCGCAGGTAGCCAACTCTCCAGGCTTCCCTGCTAAGCTTCTTCCAAAGGAGATATCTTACTTTTAAAGTCAGGGGAATATACAGCGTTGTTATGTGTATAACCTGTGACACATCTTCGATGACTACATTATGTCGCCTCGAGTCCCTTTGACAGCCTCCCAAAGATCTTCAGCCAGTGTTAGAACTTCCGCCTTTCTAGATTAGGGACACCGCCTCAGTCATCTGTGTTGTCCTACTCGCCCCGAGAACGATGCCGTCATCGTGTCTCAAAACAGAATGATGAGCAAGCCAGCGGACTGCAACCTCAACCGGCGTCAGACCATGTGCTTTGACCTCAAGATCGAACCTCTTCATCGCCTCCGTCAAATCCTCGGTGCCAAAGACATTCTGCATCGCTTTGCTAAGAAAGTTCTCGTCCCCAAAACGGGCGCCTGTTTTCTCGTTGACCGCTTTGCCAGACAAGAACCCAGATGCGAGCCCCCTTCTTTACGCCGTTCGTCAGCGACTTCCTAGAAGGGGGTAGTGAAAACGCAAGGCAACATACTGAAAAGACTTGAAGGTCATCCCATGAGCGCGCGGTATCTGCATGAGTTTTGTTTCCATGACGCGCGAGATCAGACCGTATTCGCCCTGGTAGCAAGATGGCTTCTG
Organism: Monosporascus ibericus; assembly: GCA_004154915.1. NCBI lineage: Eukaryota > Fungi > Ascomycota > Sordariomycetes > Xylariales > Monosporascus > Monosporascus ibericus. Next base: position 120,254 of record QJNU01000150.1, on the reverse strand, counting down.
CCAACCATTGTGGTCGTAAATGCGCAGTATTGTCTCCAAGGTTTCCAGTCATGTGCTGGAGACTCCCCACTATAGCGCATATGATATTAGATATCGCTTGATTCATACGATTATGACGCGTCAGGCAATGACTCACAGCTTTGCAGACCCTGTGATATTCGCTCATTGAAGCCTCGAATCTGCTCTTCTAAAGGTGTCTGAGGATCCGCTCGATGTGCGTAGAGCACGTTCACCTGGCGCCAACGATGTAAGCTTTGGTAGAGAAGGTATAGCCTTATGCGGTAGGAGAACAGGTGCTCACCCCTTCCGGCCTCTGAAGCCGCTCCAAACTGGCGTCGGACGACCTGCTAATCGCTGCGGCAGCTAGATCCCCACTCCCGTCAGTTCGCATGTCCTTGTACACTTTGGTATCTATGATGAAGTTGCTACTGAGTTCCTTTGCTTCGCCGATCAATTTTTCAGAACATCCGGGGTTGAGTGGGGGTTAACGGATGCCTGTATAAAGATTCTTTGTGCCCAGCCCCTGGAGGGTTTTGAAGAGATCTTTCACAGATTCCCAGTCCTGGAATTGGGTCCCATCCATGCCAAAAGTGACAGTACCAAATATGATTTTCGGAGCCATTATCTCCGAGCGCTTCTTTACGCTCGTCGTGGACTCTGCCCCGACAAGCGACTCCCAGACGATGTGAGCTCAGGTAAGGCGTCTCAACACGAGGCTTGACTCTAGGAAAACAGTCTATCCGGCACAAGAGAGGAGGACACCCTAGAAGGACGTCTTGGGGAAACGTACAACTAGACTTAGGGTTGTTATAGAGTATGCTCAGAGTGTGTCGACAGGTCCAGGAAGGTCAGGCGTAATACGTATTAATATATAGAAGTGATTGACTTCTTTCGCCAACCTTCGGGGTATCGGGTTGTATCGATTCTCTGATGCATCAGGGTAGCATCAAGATCTACTCGTACCACAGGAGCAAATGTCCTTGAAGAGGCCTCGCAACTCCCTGACATGAGTTCTAAGCGAGTCTATCGGGGGTACGATGCCAGTGCCGTAACCGTATATTATTAATCATATTACTGCTACGAATCCATAGGAACAATGAGTATCCACGGGATATTCACGAGAGGCTGCTCGCCGCTTTCGGCTCACTCCGCTTGCTTACAAGGCTGGCGCATTGCATATCGCGCAGCCTGCGCCTAGGTTGAGGGATTACCCACCGTGGGCTTTTCTCCCCAGACCTATACGTTCTTATGGGTAACTTTGAATAGTTATGGGCAGCCCGTAGAACTGTCCACGCCCTGCTCAAGCTACCGACCTCGAACCCGCGTCTGGTAAACCTTCCAATCAATTTGTTGGCGAATGCGCACACCGTGGAAGGTCACCACTTGAGATTAACTTCCTCCTTTCAGCGTCGCCCCAGCCTCGCGCTAACAATCTCGCTGTGATACTCCGAAGCGCCTGCGAGTCCTCACGACACATCTGGTTCTTGTTCCCTCCGCAGGACGCACACTGGACCGGATTATACTGCTACCTCGATGCAAAGCCTGTTTTATGAATCCGTGGCGGGGCCCCTACGATAGTGGGATACGCGGTTACACCTTAGAAGAGGAAGCTGTCGTAAATCATCTCAGTTCTGTCCATCGCGGCGATATGCAGAGGCCTATATACCATCCTGCCGTATTATTCCCGCATATATCCAACCATATCTCCCGGTCCCATCATATCCAAGCCATAACTGACACCTGACGCCCTATCATGAAGCCGGCAAACCTCCCGGGGCTGCTCGTGCAATCCAATCTTAGCAATTACCTTGACTCCACGGCGTCCCAACAGCGATACTTATCCATAACCCACGATGTACCCCACATCAAGAGTAGCGATGCGATTTAATAACCCACCCCCTACCGAGGAATCTGACCATATTCTGCCGGATTGTAGGGTCGCAAGGACGCCGGATTGTAAGGTCGCAAAGGCGCCGGGACAGGTGACGCCGAGGCGTCCCGAAGATCGCGATATTCCTCTCGTGTCTGGTGGTGCGTCGGCAGCTCGGCCGCGAACCCCTTGTGCTCAAGCCTTGGCGATACGAAGCCCGCGCTCCCGGCATAGGGTGAATATGGGGCTGGCTGGGGATCCTTCAGCGGCGGACTTGGCTGGCTTCCTCCAGAGGACCACCGCCAGCCGCCAGCGGGTTCTGACGAACGTGACTCGCTCGAGACTGTGGACGTTCTATCAATTTTTGGGTGCGTATTTGCGGGTCGCGGCGGGGGCTGTAAACCGGGCGACGAGTGGTAGTAATCTCCCGGTAGTTCCATTATTATTCCGGGCGGGGCCGTTTCCGGTTGGGGCGCTTCTGCGCTGGGCAGCTGCGGGGTGTGCTGGTGGGCTTTGCTCTGCTCGTAGGAATTCGGGTAATGCGAGGTGTATTGCGAGCTCGAAGTTCCGGGCCTGCTCTGTTGTGGCAACGATAGCGGACGCGCCACTTGGTAGGGAACCGACGGCGACTGCGGCGGGCCGAGCGGGCTTAGCGGCGGGGACGCCGTGCTGGTACTGCTGTTGCTCGCGCCGACCGCGTACGTCCTATCGCGCGGGTTTACCGTCTTGAGCTTGCCGTCCTCGATCATGGCCTGCAGCACGCCGGCGTCGAGCAGCTCGGCCTTCTTAATAATGCGCGCGACCATCTCTTTGCTGGCGGCCTTCATCTGCGACTTGACGAGGCCCATCATGGCGATATTGCAGCGGATCTCGATGTCCTCGCGCAGGTAGAGGCCGTCGCGGGGGGCGCCGGTGACGCCGATCTCGGGGCGGCTCGCGGGCGGCTCGACGCCGGGCTGGTTGCCGGCGATGCGGTAGCGCACGCGCAGGTCGACGCCCACAGGCGCGTAGATGTGCGTCTGCAGGCCCCAGGGCAGGTCATGGAAGCAGCCGCGGAAGCTGATGACGCCGGACCCCAGGCGCCCCAGCCCGGGCACGTACTGCACGCGCTCCGTGATCTCGTACCACGTCGCGAAGTACTCGTCGGCGTCGACGGCGTCGCGTGGCGCCGGGATTGGCCGGTGCGACAGCACAAGCGGGTTCAGTGTGATCACCTCACCATGGCTGTGCAGGATGTCGATGGCCAGTTGCCGCGGGATGAAGTCCGGGATGGGCGTCACCACGGTGTAGACCTCCTTCTTGCGGAGGACCATTGCGGGTGGGACACGGCGATTGGATGCGTGGGCCGGTGGGCGGTAGCGGGGTTTTATGGATTGACAACGATGCGATGTTCTTCCCGTGTCGAGATCTCCTCGTCGCAGGAGTTCTCGTAATATCTAGCAGAAAGAATAGACAGGGACAGAATGTTGGTGATTAATTAGTTACGAGAGATGGAACTGATCATATTCATCATGATGCAAGGGAGATGATCCAGGCCGCCAACGTAGCTCTGGGGTCCGAAAAAGCAACGCAGGTGCCCTGCCCCAGCTAGTGCCCTGCCGGTTGGGAAATAGAAACACGCGGTTGGCTACTAAACGCACCAGCTGGATATCGGTGCCGGCTTATCGGTACTGCAGGTTACATCGCCATACCGTCTAACGTTAGTATAGTACTTAGGTTCATTGTGGCGATGGCCTCAGCGTCATCCGATCTCCCAGATACATATGTGGATGCCAACTACCTACTACGTAACTAACTAAGCTGGGCGTCCTTAGAGCGTCCAATACCGGGAGCCGACGGAGGGGTACGTCGGACATTAAACAGGGGCTTGTTGAATGCCAGAATGTGCGTATCCCTTGGCCGCTCGGATACGACAAGAGCCGATTCAAATGCCTGGGCACTCTGGGGCCATGCAATGCTGCGCCGCTGTATGTACGCTGTAACACCCAACAAGAAATCCCCGGAACACCACAATTGGGACAGATGTACCTAGCTAGACTACTCGGCGAGAATCCATTGTCGCTCTTATATTAATACTCGGTAAGCAAGAAACGAAACCTCCTGCGACAAGCAGTCTCCCCCCGCCACATGCGCTGGAAAGGAACGCTAAGGCGCTGACTGCAATCTCCCCCTATGGGGTCTAGTCCGGCAGGAGGCGTTGTGGCGGTGAATCTAAATTCTCGCTAAATGCGTTCATCATTGCAAGAACCAGGATCCGTAACAGAAACGGGATAGATCATATTTAAAAGTCGAAAGGTGATTGATAACCCGAGTTCCTTTGACTGTTGCATTACATCATCTATAACTAGAGGTATATACAAACCTTCAAACGGATATGAGTACGGACAAGGAACAGGGCGGAAACATGTTACGGCTTAGGCTTACAAGTTGAACAATAGCTAAGTCTTGGCTCATATAGATCAACCCCTGGCTACAGCCACCTTCGGTATCGCTTCGTCAGATCTATATGGAGGCCTCATTACCTTCTTTATTTTAGCTGGGACATTTAACAGGTCAACCTCACTTGCAAATGGTTCAGTGCGTGATGTCAGGGTCTCATAAAACATGTACGTGCCCGAAACTCAGCCGTACGTACTAAACCTGATGATATCAGACCCACCAGACTAGCCACCTAAAAAAAGGGGAGACAGAGGCTATAACACACCCTGCAAAGCTTCGGCGGCTGCAGCATGGTCGGTATGTGTATATTATATCTGTCGCGCAGGGATGCCTTCGATTGGCTTTGGGCAGCAAGCCTAACCAGCCAGAGATGATTCGATTTTAACTGTTGTTTGTTTTGACTTAGGCTTTTGATCTGCTAAAGTATAAGGAATCGACACGTTGACTAACACCGTAAACGCGAACCACATCTACGGTGAGGAACTCAAGTGCTCCTATAGCCAATCTGATCCATAGCCCTAGGTGAATAACTTGATGCTTTCCGACCTATTCAATAAATGGTTTTATTTTCTCCCTCTTTGAAACACCTCTGTCCAATGCGGTTTTTAAGTTAGACGTTACGTCCAATGAGCCGGATAGCCATGGTACGTATGTTGGACTGGTGGAAACTGTCGGATACAGTGGTTGTAGGTCGGAAGGAATCGGTCCGTGTGTCGCGCTAATGGGTGGAGGACACAGGGGTAGCAGCTAATTTGTATGAGAGATTAATTCCCTTCGGCCCTGACGAGAGACAGTTAGCTGTTATCATCATCAGAACCAATATATGAATAAAGCTGCAACGAGGATACTCAATTTGCGTGGTCTCAGGCTGTTTGACAGAAACGGGTTATTACGCTAGTGTGGCAAGGATGGCTCCCTTGCCCTGAGCTCGAAAGGAACAATTCACAAGAATGGTAGCGTCTCGTAGTGGGTAGAAGATTGCCCTCTCTTGCTCGCATTTAAGGGTACCTGAATAAGAATGAACTATGCCACAATAAGAGATGACTTGTGACGGAAAATATATTGGGAGGCCACGATATCTTTGTTCTTCACCAAACACAGATCTTAATGTGCGACGCAGCATGCGGTTATAACCCAGACACAAAGAGAAGGGCACGCCGTGAAGAGTTTCAAATCTTTGAATTTTCATGCTGGGCTGATCACGAAGTTACACTTCTATTAGGTCTCAGTCATACTATCACGGCTTTATCGTCTAACTCCTTAGCTTAAGTAGTACCAACTCCATTGGAGATCTACTGTGATCTATTCTCGAAATGAATCATGGAATCTGCAGCCTCTGCCAATATTTTGCGCAGTGCCGTATATTCGGGTGCAGCCTGAGCATCCCAACAGTCCCTCCTGTTGTGATAGCAAACTGTGGTTTTACAGGGGGGAAGTGCAGAGCCCCGGAAATTGTAGTTGACATGGGGTAGGGTCCATAACATAGACGCCGAACCATGGTCTTTAATTGCGAGCTCCTCTGACAATATACCATATCGCGTCACACTAGTGACTCCTCTTGCCTCTTTATACGCATATAAGTGTTATAGCCTGCACCTGCTTTATATTGTTATTTACATTTAGCGTGCATCCGTTAAAGCAATTCTTTTTTTGCACATGCGAAGATCGGCACCTGATTTGTATTCTATCCTTCATGTACCTCTACCATTGTCGTACCTAGATACTTAACAAGCGTAGGTTGGACTATGGGATCGATTTTATGCTACGACTTGTATATACTTCGCTGACCCCTATCTGCCAACCAGCGTGCACTTCTCTGGCATTCGCGTCTTAAGGGAACGGCGTATTTTGTGTAATATCTATATCCCAGCTGTAGTTAATAAGTCGTAACTTGGACCATGGAATGAATTCCACACCTTCAAAGCCAAGACACCTCGCCAGACCCTATATGTCAACAAGGTACAATTACGCCTTGCCGACCGCTGTCTACCTATAAAGGTGCGTTTACCTGCCGCCGACCCCTATCTGCCAACGACTATATAACACACCTCGCCGACCTTTACCTGCCTACAGAGGTACGTTTATCAAGTATCTAACTCGCGACGAACACCTGCCTTTTTCAATCTAATAGAATTGCAGATCGGGGCGGATTGGGCATATTAATGAAGAAAGACCTTTCCGAGGCTTCCTCTAATGTAGCACGGTTGAAAAGATGGTTCGCAATTCGACATCAGATAGGCTTAGCTTGCCCCAATGTACTTTCCATCGTCTTTGCGTACCCTGAGAGGTTACCGGGCACCGCTTCCTATGTTACGACGCTGGAAGCTCTGAGGTATATCCATGTACAGTTGTACATCTTCGCTAAGAGCAGTTTTATACCAGGGACTGTCACCAGCGGGTAGGACCTACAAAACAAGGCATGACCCTTATTGTCTCATCAGGAGAGCATCAATTGTCACCAGCACTAGCTGGTGCCATTAAAAAAATACCTTGATGCTGTTGCTAGCATTAAGAACTTGAAGAGTATTAGGGACTCCTAAGCATCATATATATGGTCGTAGTAAAGTCCAAGGTATCAGGGCAGTGACACTCGCATAGGAGACGCAAATGGCAGTTTTCTTGAGAGTGCTCGGCACCTAGAAAAGAGCCTTCCCCTGGCTGTATCTTCTTTTCTGTTACTAGGCTTTCCCTACAACACTGCCGTCATACCAACCCAAGCAGAGAGGCTATTCGCCAACACCACATCGTACCCGAGGTTCTAGATCTCAAGAAGTTAAGCGTGATATTAACCTTTAACCGCTCTAGCCTCCCTGATTCAGCGGACACAATAAATCCCATATCCATGTGTCACAGTTAGGCTGATCGCGAGAGAAGGTTGCATGAGGTGTGGGAAGTGTAAATTGTCTTGGATAATCTAGGCTCTAGAGAGCAGTGGCTAGGAAGCTCTATATATAGTGTGGGAGCCCCGGAACAACGTTGTTACGGGGTCTCTACAGTTCCTAGGGGCGTTGATGACTAAGCAAGTGACCCCTATTCTGCGACACCATATCTTTGCTAAGTGTTAAGCATATCTGGTAACCACCCCTTTTACCATCAATTCGACCCCTATTTCATATCCACGTGCACCTGCCTTACCCTATCGTCAGTCCAACAACCCCTATTCCATATCCCCTTGCACCCGCCCCATAATCGGTTAGACGACCTTTGTTCCATCGACTACTCCTGTTCCATCAACTACTCCTATTCCATCGACGACCCCTGTTCTATCGATAACCCTGTTCCATCGACGACCCCTATTCCGTTGGCAACAAGGCAAACCCGCTTATGCAGCAGTTCACACTGCACGATGATGTCGTGTTGCCCCACGACAACCTTGTTATCTTGATGTTCTTTGTCACATTCCAGCCGGTTCGCGTGAATCAATAACTTCTACATCATCAGTTTCTTCAGACCTGGCCTATCATCTCTCAGATAGCTGATTGCCTGGTAATAACACAATCCCTCGTCCCTGACGATATCAATCTATGACATATTCTATTACACATGTCCACTTCATTCTTGTCGGTTGAGGGAAGCTTTACATTCATCTCTACTTACTCAGACCACTGCCGACTACAAGAATATCATCGTCACACGATACAATCAAGTGTTTTCCTGGACTTGTTAGTTCAATCCCTTGCTTGTCCCTTGAAATTCCATCCTACACCTTCATATATGACAAGCAGTATCACCAGTGACCTAACCACCAAGCACTTCTATGAAGACCGGGGGTTCCTGACTGACTTGCAAATCCCTACAGCCTACAGCTCAAGGACTTTGAACACTCTTCAATTTCGGCTCCTATACAGCCATCATGTCTTTGAAGAACGCTGACGACTTGTTCAATCAACGCGAGAAGGAGATTCTCTCCAAGGCTTGGCTCTGTATGAAGTCTCCGCCTGAGGTACGTGGCTAATCCTAGCACCTGTCTTTGATCTTTCTCTATTCATTACTTTCCTACTGATGCCAAGAACAGTTCGACATGGAGAAACTTGCCAAGCTCACCAACTACACGAATCCGCGAAGTCTATACCCGGTCATGCGAGGCATCAAAAAGAAGATTGCCGAGGTCAATGACAATGACGAACAGGAGGGTGTTGCAAGACCTTCAACCCCTGCCAACAATGGCAAGGGGAAGGGCTCCGGCACCGGCTCCGGGACTGCCAGCTCCCGCAAACGCAAGGCGATCGTTGCTGATGCCGAAGAGAACGCAGCCACTCCTACGAAGTGCTTCAAGGCCCGCAAGAGCACCGTCAAGACCGAAGCCACAGTCAGAGACGAGGAGATGAGCGAGGAAATGAAGGACGCGGACGAAAAGGAGCCTGTGGGCCGCGCGGGTGATGATGAGGAGATGATGGATGGTGAGGTCTAAGCCAATCGTCCGCAATAATCCTGCCTTGATTCTTGGTCAATTAGACGATATAAGTTTGCACATTGACGGACACCTTTGCGACTCTGTCGGTGGATGACAACGTAGACCGCCCATAGGTAGATGGAACATAGCCATACCATGCTTGAAGTAATATAGTTCGAGTCTGCTACTTTCTGCCGAAGTCTGCAGCACACCTTTTATTTTGGTTCTCCGAGGCCTGATGCTGCTGGGGTCCATGGCTGCATCGCTACGTCCTATACAAGGGACCAAGACGTGGGAAGCCACACCCCACTCTACTCTCCATTCGGTATTTCTTTCCTAGACTACACACATGCTACCGGTCAAGGAAGTCATTATGCCTTTACGATAGTATGCGTTTCAATAGGTTGAGTAGTTGCGTGGGTGACGTCCATCGCCTTTCTCATCGGTTATTGAACAACACAAACAACTTCTGTCCGCTCAACCGAAGACACCTTATCTCTCTGAAATAACCTCGTCAATTAGACTTTTAGTTATACTCCTTGACAAAGTATTCTTATTGTCTTGTTGATTCTGTGGCCTGTTGTTGCCGTGGCTATTGTGCTAGCACATCTACCATATAACGCGTCTACCTCCCCTCCGGCCCTCTTGGCGGATCTTAGAGCCATCAGTCTATGTAGGCCGTCCGTGAGCACAACGTGGCCTCTTGGAATGGTCACGCTTCACCCGTATTCGACATGGCGATAACACCCTCAGCGCCCTACGGCTCCGTAAGCAGCGGAGGAATGCACAAATGGAGAGTCAAGATGTCCAGAAGAAAGTCCAACCTGAAAGTGGCTACGGCACATGGGCACAGATTCCCAACGAAGTTCAACATCTACCGTGTTAGTCGCGCACCGACTGAATACGCACCGCCCGATTACGTCCTGGGAGAACATCAAGAACAGCCCTTGTACAGCTTCAATGGATCGCGTCGTCGAGTCAACTCAAGAGAAGGAATGGACGTTTACCTTCTGGATGGAATTCTTGCGTATTCTCGGATTCTCGCTTATGCCCGGTACGAGCCTGGCCAGCACATGGAGAAGTGGACCGTCCATCTGGGCCCACCCAGGGAGCAAGTCCCGGGTACCGATTTCACCGTCATCAAGGATGAGAACAGCCTCATATTCCGCTTCTCCATTAAAACAGATGTTGCCAACTCGGTGGAGGACTTCGAGTGGCGAGCCGCAGGCTACCCGGATATCGCGCCCATATTCCGTATTCGCAATGCTTCGAGTTGGGAGCTGGTACGCATGGCAAACGATGCTCTTACTGACTTATCGGCTTTAACCAGCGACGGGAGGGAGAAGATCGGGATGCTTCAGCGGTTGAACAAGAGAAGGAAGCGTTGGAGGTTCGAGTTTCTCGGTACTGGAACGTCTAGGCCCCTTGGTCAGCAGTGGGAACTCGCGGCCATCATCACAATGGTGACATTGACAGATTACCTTGATTCACGCAAATTGTAAGCTTGACTGTCGAGCAGGTCGAGTTGGGATGGGTTTGGGGACGATATCGGCAGCGAGGCGACTGGCTGATTCTGACCCAGTTGAGGACGGATGCAACCTGGCTACTCTACAGGCTACTCTCAAGGTGTATTGTCATTCTAGAAACTTCCAACCAAAAGCCCAGAGGCATGGATTATAAACATGCTATCAGTCCTATGTTTATCCCTGGTCTTTCAAGTGACTTATGAAAACAGTGGACTCCAGAAGTAGATCCGGTCGACTAGATTAGCAACACCGATATGACTGAACGCTACCCAGATCTGACGCTACATTGAATACTGACTATGATCCATACTACTTATTTAACAGCAAATATCCCAGGTAATGCTAGCAACTGAACCTAGATGACCTGGTGGGCTCAAAGAGCAAGGATTCCATCAGGACTAATGTCTTGCCCTGTTTGGACCATAGGCAGCTCGCTTCGCTTCATCCCTTGGCATTCAAGGTCGACCAAGCCTCCTTGTTAACAAGGGCATTCTTGCCCTGTGTAATACGCGCGTGGTCACAACGTGGTAGAACATCCGCGGCCGTCAAGACGGCTTCAGAGGCGCGGTCGAGTCTCGGGCACTTCTGCTTCGTGCTGCTCCGCAAGGGCGTCGAAGTGTCAGCTACAGTGTTTGCATTCACAGCCCTTGGCAATGCAGTTTGAGGCTCTGTCGCCTTTTATTTTTTAGATCCTTTACTCGGGGGCACCGGCGACGGGTAGCGTCCGGCTTCTTCTGGTCTGTGGTGGATGCGTCGGCGGCCGCGGTGGGTACCCTGTGACCGCTGGTTATCAAGGGGGCCAATGAGCTTGGCTACAGTATTCATTCTGTCACAGATAGGCTGATCGCAAGGAAAGGCCGAATAAGAGGGTGAAAGGTGTAAATTGTCATCCTTGATCTCTAGAGAGCGGTGGCTAGGAAACTCTATATAGAATGTGGGAGCTCCGGAACAACGTTATTGCGGGGTGCCAATAGGTCCCAGGGCTCGATGACTAAGCAAGTTACCCCTATTCTGCGACACATTCTATGGTGCCACGAGGGATGATTCGACGCTACTCCCTTTCTGGGCTCTGGAGACCGCCTGCCCCATGGAGATTAGACGTGTCCGCCCATTGAATCGGGCATAATGGACCAGCCCTCCTGTTTTGGCGGCAGCGCAGCAGAATGTCCATTCATCAAAACCTGCCTCCTATTGTTGCAGACAGGAGCAGGCGCTCCGTTTACTGGCTTTACTGCACGGTCATGTTCATCGATTATAGCTCCTATGACGGTACGTGTCCTGGGCCTATCAGGTGTATCCTGAATACAGTAAGGACAGCGCGCGACATTATCTATCAGCTTCCTTGTAAGGTTACGAATGCTGACTCCGTGCAGATCACGAATCATCCCGGCCGGGGATAAATGATGGCTTGCATTATGTATCATTCCAAGAGAGAAAAAAAAAAAAAAAAGAGAGAGAAAGAAAAGAACCCTTTGTGACAGCTCTCTGGGATCACCAGCCTCTGTATCCCTCGAGATGGTACATTGCAGAATCGTCTGTCGCGAAGCGGATATTATTCTTCAGGATATCCACTGCTGTATTCGGCGAGTCGTTGTCATCATATGCTCGAGAAAGATGGGTCGGGCGTGACAAAGGCACATGGGGTATCTTGAAAATAAACCAAAATATATCGAACCGCGAATCCCGAAACTCATAACCCTTAGGCATTTATCGGGTTACGAAGCCCGCGAACCGAATATAAGCACGAAAGTTGGGTGGAGGTGATCTCCCAGTAGTTGAAGGAGCCCCCGCTATTCTTAATCACAACGCCGGGCGCTTCTGGCCCTTTACCTAGGCCTGCAGGATGATGTCCCGGACCCCGCTCACGCATATCGGTTAGGTTTCGGTCAAAGCATTTACCGAGCAGTAACTGCGGTCTGCCTTGTCGGGAAATGCCATGAGGTGGTGGAGTTCTTCCTTAAATGCAGGATGGGCATCATCCCCTTCAACCTGCTCACCCCTCATCATGCCGCTAAAGCTTCAGGCATCAGAATAGCCTTTGCCGCGCCAGAATAGTTCAGCTCGTCCAAGACCACGCGGACAATCTGAATTTCGTTCTTTATAAACCAATGGCCTTAGCTTTGTCAACGTCTTGTAGCTCGTATATTTGTCTGCGAGAGCCCGTTTTCAGACCCCGCATCCACATTTATCGGCTCGACCGTGGTCTTCAGACATCTCCCTGCCATTTCCCACACGCATCGGGGGATAGACCCTGTGGAACAACAGTCGCACCTTTAGGCCTCCGACCTAATGCTTGTCCAGGGCGGCCACCTCGTTGACCCTTCCGCATTGCTGGGCTCCTGACCGCAGCCGGCGCGGAATCGCGTAAGGCTTGCTTTGACTCTGGGGCTCGTCTTTGCCCTCAACTATAGGCTTGGCGATGTCGTCTCATAAACAGCTTATTGTCAATGCTCATGCTGATCGTTCTGTTCAACAGTACTGTTGTCGTCAGTTCCTAGCTCTGAAGAGGCTCCTTGACAGAAATTGATTCACTCTTCGTCTGGGTGACCGCCTGAATTGAGCCGTGACCCCACGACTCTGGGGTCAACGGCTATTTCCTTAGGGGTCCAATGCTCCTTGGCACCCTCCTGAATAGAGCCAAGGGTAGCACAATCTCGAGCTCAGTCTGATGGGTCTGGGGTATCGCCAGGTCTGCTGGCTACTGCGACAGAATAGGGCAACCGCCCAGGGGCTTCTGCTGGAGACTTTGGTTGCTGGTAAAGGGAGGAGAACGTCGACTTCAGACACAGCGGCGACCTTGACTTTAAAAGCTGTCGAGACTCTGTCATCCTTTATGCGTGGGTATTGTTGCCGGTGGAGAGCTCGGAATCGGCCTTGTCGGCCTTCTCCGAGGTTGTCCGTACGGTGCCGTTGTCCTCCCCAGACTTGAGTGGTAACTAGCCATCGTGGTAGTCGCTACCTATCCAATGGGTTAGGAAATGGACAGCAGGCTGAAGGGAGCGCACGACAGGGGCCTGTGTGGTCGAAGCAGCGAATGTGCGTAGGAAGCAGCGAATGTGCGTAGGAAGCATCGGTCGATGCTCTCCTCGCTGATGGAGCCCAAGGTACCACTTTGCCTCGGGCCGCCCTTTTCCTAATGTGCCATTTGTGTTGGTCTCTGTCCTTTGCAACCTAACTCGAGCTTCGTCACTGAAGGTGGGGGTTACGGAATTCGGTCGCTGACTCTGCTTTTTCACCGCTAATGGTTGTGAATGGGCAGGGTTTTTATGCTTCTCCACCCTTTTCCCTGAACTTCCACTGTGGTTCTAATGCCCCAAAATGGGACAGATGTGGGAGCAGTTGTGGAAGTCTGAGCTGAGCGTTCCGTGACTGTTTCTGTGCTATGGCCTTCTAGGAATCCGGAGATTCCCTCCGGGAAAAGTGGGTCTACCCCTATCCGAGGTGGCGAAGTTAGAAAGACTGCTTCCTAACCTTCCATACGCTTCCATTATTCATCCCTTGATTAATAATGGAAATAATGGATGAATAAGTGACTCATACGCTTAATAATACGGTTATTTACGCATATATAAAGGGCAACATCCCCAGGGTTGTTGCCGGAAGTCCATAGCTGTTACATATCATGAATTGACTCACCTTGAGATTTCCCTTATTCCTAATTGAGTCTACCCTGTACATTTTCACATACAAATCCTTTCAGGGTAACCTCATTGCTTCCTACAGGGTACCCTCACCTGCTGTCGCAATACATTCCTAGAGGCCTTCAATGCCGTAGTGCAGTCATATTGTAGCCAATGCTCTCATTTCCCAGCCTATATAGTGCTGGTGATCGCTAGTGGGTTTTTCTGTTATTCTAGTTATCCTAGGGCTTCAAGCTTACATGGATATTTGAGGATTGAACTCGTAGTCATCTTCATTATTCTGACTCTGATTCGTCGAAAAGGGGAACTAAGGTGTGGTCGCGTGCTGTTGCCGTTCATCACGTTTCGAAATATCAGTTTCTCATATTTTGGCTGGCGCATGCCAGTCAAGCCCTCAGTTCTGATTTCCCTTGTTCCTCCCCTACAATCCTGTTCATTCTCTCTTTGAGGAAAGTGTTAAAAGTTGTCTTTGGTTTCTGTCTCTGCCTCTGAGAACTAGATTGTGGACACGACAAATTGTAGGCGAAACACTCAAAGCACACTTTGAAATATATGCAGATTTTGCTGGACTAGAATGGTCTGCGGTCCCATGTATACACCCAACCAAATCGTATATTAAACCTCATTTGCGATCATTTTATTATCCGCGTCGCTCCCGGTGGCTGATTCTCTAGTCACGACGGAACATTGCCCGCTGCTTGCGAAGGAATGAAACCCCTACTCGCCAGAGGATGGAGAGATCTCTGTACCAGCGGGCAGGAGCTCGCCTATAATTGGCTTGTTCTCATCCCATAACCGCGCTAGCAAGCGGCGAGTTGAGACTGGCTGAAAGTAGGGTGCTCGCATAGGCTTCTGACTTGGAAGGGTTCAAGCAACGATTTTAATCGTAGTAACAACAGCATGTCCTGGAGTCATTATTAGACAACTTTCGGCATCTTCGGGGGTTTCAGCGGTCCCTTTAGAAAAGACTTACTGCCAAGCAAAACCGCAGCATTCGCCCGACTTGTATTTTCCCGAAGGGCCGGAGCACTTCTTGCACTAGCAGAGGCATTAGACTCAAGCCTCAGAGAGTAGGTTCCTTGAGTACTTACGCGATCATTACATAGCTTGCCGCCCCCGGTGCCCTTGCAAGAACCGGCGGCACCGCATTGTCTGGGCTCGAGCATGGAGCCAGCGTCGACAATGTCGCGGGGGACGCTAGGGACAGCAGCCCAAGCCGTGGAGGAAAGGAAGACGGTGGCAGCAACGGTGAAAGCGGAGAGCTTCATTGTGTTGGGTGAGGAATTTGAAGAGTCAAATTTTAATTCTGAAGATTGATGTGAGCGTTGTCTTGATGTTATTGACCTTGGCCCGTGGCATGCCTCTTATACTGAGAATTTAGAGACCATCGGACAGCATTATCTCCGTCTTAGGGGATGGGACCCACTCACTCCATAGCCACGGCCTGTGTCCGTAGCTGCTTGGGATACCGTAAAATCTCGATAAACTCTAAAGCCAATGCAGGCTAAGGCACCCACGTTTCAGGGTCCCCAGACGGAATAACTTTCCTTTTCCCTTTATTCGTTAGGATATTTCCTCTTTCTGATTTGCTTTCGATCCGCCTAATCAAAAATAGCATACTTCCCCGGCGTTACAAAAGTCCATTGCATTAGCCCGTCCTGGCGTTGCTAGGCCCATGTGAATCTATCTTCAAGCTCTGCTGTTCCGCCTGATAGCTAGGCAGTTTCTTCACGAAGTCCTTGAGTTCTGCGGTAGTCTTAGAGGTGTGTCGGCTCTTGCAGTCGTTCTGTAATCTCTGTGCCACTTTATTGATTAAAGTACAGCTTTGGACGAACTTATCGAGTTATTGTGGTATCTGTTGGATATGACTTCTCCAGCAAGGGAAGGAGAGAACTGCAAGGCCCAATTACCACCTGGAAGCTGGCGGCCGGCCCGTAGATGAGGCGCAAGGAACTCGTATGCAAACTAGGGCGCCAGATCGGGAGTACGCGCCTTACATGGCGTAAGATGCGGAGATGGCCAAGCCTTGGAGGCCAGCCCAGTCGGTCAGCCGAGTGGGGACACTGAGACTCAAAATAAGTCAGCCATCAACCTGTTACGCTATGAATGGAAGTCGCTGCAACTTGGCGTGAGCTCGTTGGAGGAAAAAAAAAGGAAAAAAAAGGGGGAAAAAAGGATAGTGAAAGCACATACCGGACTGTGGCAGTAGGGAGTCCCAACCTGTTACGGCTGCACCTCAGGCCGCTGTGTCAGGGGGAAATGTCAGACCTGAAAAAACGTGAGGCCCCACTCTATGGCGGGACATTATCAGGTCTTAAATCTCACAGGAAAAGACTGGCGGAATGATCGCAATTGTAGCAATCAACATGGTCTTACAGCTGCATATATGCTGGAAGTCTACTACCGGCGACCAGGCCGGAACACAACCAGGCAGGGTCGTGCAAATGTGCCTTACTCTAGCCTTAGTCGGATTAAAAGTAAACTGACTAGTTAAATTAAGCTACAGGCTAGCAAATTTGAGTTAAGGGCTAACTATTTTTCTATATAGTTAGTTGTAGTTAACGACCTAAATAACGAAACTAAATAAGAGAAAAGGTGTGAGATTTAAGACCTGATAGTGTCCCGCCGTAGAGTGGGGCCTCACATTTTTCGGCATTCAGGATCTGACAAAAGGTAAAAATACATTATTAAAAATAAAAGGGAATGGTCTCGGGGCGTCCTATAAGGATATGGTTATAAGAGTAAGGTAGTGGCCGAATATTAGCAGACCATACCAAGAAGTAGGTGTATTAACCGACTTCTATCTGGATTGTATATATGTAGCTTAGCCCCTGGATTTTGGATCATCAGCCTCAACATCTATTCAAATATAGACATATATTTCTGCTGCATTACAACAAGAGTCTACCCTACAGACGTTTGTGTCTACCCTGCAAAATTCCCCATACTAAAACGTTCCGGGTAGCCTCATCATTATTTCTGGAAGTCTCGCACCTTGATGTTCAACAGGGATCAGGACACCGTTTCCGGATCATCGATCCGGACCACGACCGGCTCGTCGTCGGCGGTGTAGACGAGCCAGATGAAGCGGGTCCTGGTGCGAGCGACGTACTCTTGCCATGCACGGTGCTCGTGCCCTTCCCACCCAGGGAAGTTAAAGTACTCGTCGAATGCCACAATCGAGCCCGCGACTAGGCGCGGTCCACAATGTTCCAGCACCGTCACCACCGATGAGTATAGGTCGCTGTCGATGTGGAGCAGAGCGACGGACCCAGGGTGCTCGGCAAGGAAGCGCGGCAGGGTCTTGTCGAACCACCCAACGACTAGTTCGGCGCCAGGCACCTCGAGAGAGGCGTCAACAGCGAAGTGGCCGGCTTCGAACGTCGAGGGCCAGGTCTCAGGTAGGCCTTTAAAGGAGCCGAATCCATAGACTTCGCCATCCCGCCTAGCTGCGATGCGCTGCAGGGTGCCGCCGCTGTACACTCTGAACTCAAGAGCCATACCCTCTTTCGGTGCCGTGTTGAGGGCGTACCTTAGCGTGTCCTTCTTGTCGGAAACGTCGTCGCGGTGGGGGAGTGCTCGCCAGCGAACCGCGCACCCGAACGTGCCGCAGCACATTCGGCAGCGTGGAAGATGTCGCGCCTGTTATCGGCGGTCCACGTCGTTGCGCCTCTCGAGGATCTCATCGAGGCACGCGTGCAGCCACGTCCCGTGCAGCTCGAACCGGGCGTCGATGCGGACCGGGACAATTTTGCCGACCACTTCAACCATGTGCGCACGTATTCGCGACCATAGCCTGGCACCTAGCGATACTCGGGCCTGAACAGGTGTATTAGAAGTATGGTTCCGCATCGTAACGGTCGGATGATCTACTGTATTTTCTCCACAAAGAGGTAATGGGTTGCCTTCCGCTAGTTTTACCGATTTATATAATGATAGTTATATATAACTTGCGCTTGATTAGGATAAAGTCTAGTCTAGAATGATGAAATGAGATAAAGTGGAATATAGAATATAGAATTTTCTTTTCACTTAGTGGTGGATTGTATTGCACTTATATCAAGCCCATAAACCCAGTCACATCTGCAGTAAGACTGCCTTTTGAAGGACTGATTGGCCAGAGTTGTTTTATTTCAAGTTTTCGAAGCTTCGAGCTGTAGCATTACGGGTTGCATCTCGCCAAATATTACCATATTTCGACCCAGCATTAGGCATACTTCTATTGCTCGGAAAGCTCGCTGATCGGAGGCAAACAAATCAAGCATTAGACTTAGAAAATGAAAATGTCAGATATAAGGGACATTAGCTGTGTTATTCTATTAGGCTGGTTGCGTGTGCTATAGGAGGCAATTCTCACTCAGTTAGATACCCTGGTCCTTTACAGGGAACTTGGATGAACCAGAGAACAAAGATCTGCGGATATCAGGCAAGAGACTGATATAATCGCCCCCTCCCGTGCAATATTTCCGAGGTCTTGAGAGATACTACATAGTAACAAACTGAAAAAGGCTTATGCCAAAGGCGCTCCGACCGGCGGACTCTTCACGTAGGTCAGCAGATTTATCCACCCCTTATATATATCTCTAGTAATTCCCAGGATCCTATCCGAACCCCACAAACGTTATCAACCACTCTTCCAGCAAACACGTCCTCTGTCCCTACATCAGCGCTCCCGATGGAACATCTTATGCATTCGGGAAGCGACACCAATGAGAGCATCCGGTAATAACTTCTAAGTTGAATCCATCAATGAGACCTACCCTGTTGTAAAGCGACTGACCCCTGTTAAGTACCCATATAATATTTATGATACTTCTCACCGTGGCCTACCCTCGACTGAACGCTTTAGGACGCCCATACCTACTATCCGCGGATAGGTGACCAAAGCAGTTCTCTGCTCTTGCGTGCAGGAAAATGCATGGGATGTAGAAATGCACGGACGTATCCCACTTATTTCCCAGCTTGGCTGTAACGAAACCGAAAAGCTCCCAGAATCACAGCAGGCATTTAAAAGAAAAAGGAACAAGACAGAACTATCGCGGCTAGTTCCGAAGACACCTATTCTTTGAGCGGGCCTTATCAGGAGGAATTCGTTCCGCCTTGAAGCCACGGCTTTCAGTGTTTCGTAAGTCCTTCCCGTCCTCTGCATCACAAGCCACTGAATGGTATACTCGTCATCATTGTGAAAGAGCTAAAATATCAGTGTTATCTGATGGAATGACACACTTTGGGTTAGGCACGGTACCCAAATCCCTATGGACATATCAGATTCGCGTCGCAGTCTCGTATTGGTTAACCCTTGCTACCACTCTCCTGAGACCCCTGGTGCTGTTGAGGCCTGCTTCCGTCCCGGCCCACACATCATCGCCTTCCGCTCCAACGATCGAGATTTAAGCTTATATGTATCGACTTGTCAAGTTATGACGCGGGAGCTCTTTGCAAGAGTGGTTAGCGCCGCTGTCGTTCCTAATCATGCCGGCATTACCGCACTACATGATCGCTATTTGGTGGGGCGGGGAGAGGGTCGGACCGTAACAGGGATTGCATGTTCGTGGCACGGGCGACGAAGGTTATAGGCAATTGGTCAAAGTAACCGCCATGATTTGCTTCACCTAAAATTCACCGTCCCGTTCGTCCCATTGGAGCGGAAAGCCTTAGAAAGCATGGGCAGGACCATTCAGATCGTGATCTTTAAGACCATGAGATACTCATTACGGCCTACCTACCTCCAACGGAAGGTAGTACATGCCTACAGCAAACATGCATCTTTGGCGCCCAAGATTGCACCCACGTGCTGTGGGGTTTCGTATAAGAGCCAGGAAGTCTGTTGCCACAATTGACACTAAACACTTGGTAGAGCCCCTGTAAAGACCCATTTCAGATCCCCATTGGCCTATTATGGAAGCCGCCCGAACGAGTGCGAGCCTATCATTGGTTCCCCCAACCTTCGTGCATAAGAAAGCCGGTTCAGGGGTAGCGAGGAGAAACAACATTAAGGATGGCCTGTGTCTATCTCCGTAGCAGTTGATCCGATGTTATCCGTAATGGTTAGGGGCTTCGCCTGTACTTAAATTCAAAAGTTTCGCCCACCGCGATATGGGGTGGCAATTCGTTTCTTCCTCATTGGTATCTCACAGTCCAGCAGACAGAGAACCAAGATGCGCACCCACTCCGTCCTATCCCTGCTATCCCTTTTAGGGGCTGCTCATGGAGCCCGTATCCTCCAGTCAAACGATGACGGATGGGCCGAGCTATATCTTCGGTCTTTCAATGATGCTCTGAACGCGGCTGGACACGACGTGGTTGTTTCAGCCCCTGCTGAGAACCAGTCGGGCACAGGTAAGCGAGCCCGCCACAGCGCGGCGATGCTAGGGGAAGTATGCTCACGGTAGGACCAGGTTCGTCCGACAGGGAACCGGAACCCCGGAGTACGCCGTGCCAGTACAACAGCTGCCCCGCCAACAGCGGTCCGGTGGGGAGCAACTCGACCAACCCAAGACTGAACTGGGTCAACTCATACCCCGTGACCTCTGTCAAGTACGGGCTCTCAACCTTCGGCCCCCAGATCTGGAACGGCCAGGCCCCCGACCTCGTAGTCGCCGGCCCGAACACCGCCTCCAACCTCTGGCTTGCTGTGCACTTCTCCGGCACGGTAGGCGCGGCCGTGCACGCGGCTCGCGTCGCCAAGATCCCGTCGATCGCCTTCTCCGGCGCCGACGGTGCCGAGCTACCGTGGAACACGAGTCCCGTTCCGTCGAGGAGCCTCGTCTACGCCGAGTTGGCCACTATACTCACCGAGAAGGTGCTGGAAAGCGGAGCACCTTACCTCCCGGAGGACGTGTTCTTAAACGTCAATTTCCCCTCGATAACCAGCGAGTGCTCGAGGGCGAGCGATTTCCAGTGGGTGCTGAGCCGAGTCAACCCGGGATTCCTATCGGCTCCCGACGTTGAGACTTGCGGGGATGATCGGTTGCCGACCGAGACGGATGTGGTTAATTCTGATGGTTGTTATGTCGCCGTTAGTGTCGGCGACGCCACTGACAAGACAACTGCGCCTAGAGAGAAGCAAGCCGTTGTGCTGGAGAAGTTGGCAGACGTTTTGACTTGTCTACCTTAGTAGACCCGGTTGCGAAGTTGCCTATGCCGTATTAAACACGCTTCCATAGGCATAAGTCTACGCAATCCAGTCACCACGGCTGATTGTCTCGTACCCGGACGCTACAGTAGGCTCATCGTGGTGATAACCCCTTTCGAATCTATGGTCCCGCGTCTAAATACTATGGCTGAAGTTAATACGTTATTGACTCAATCAAGGCTGCGGACATCCGTTGCGTCCTCGTGATAGGTCCCAAGTCATAAGCAATGGCATATGCATTCAAGGGGAGTCAGATGCATTTTCGACATGGGAACGTCATGCTATTTCTATCTTAACATGCTAAAGCCGCAAGCTGCTTAACTGTTCTTAAAAGTAGAGCCTATCCACGAACAGGTAATCTAGAGAATACATTTATAGGCCTTCTAAAGCTAAGGTTTGGAGGAAGCCGTGCAAGTTATCTCCTCAGAACTGGGAACGAGATACTGTTTACGTTGCTGCTTGCTTGGTCTCTGTGATTTCTTGGGGGAGCTGAGACTACGCAGCTTGCTATCACTGGTCTCTAAAGTTATTTAGTACGGGGAGCCTATGGCCTCTCTTTGCTAAAGGAATTAGTGAAAACACCTTGTCATAGGGATGGATGCGTGGATCAGACTTCAACTATGCGTAGATGGCGGACGTAGATTGAATATCCGGTGCATCTCATGGTCTCCGGCAGGTCTAAAAAGACCTTGGAACTACACAGCTGTATATATAGCAGAGGTGGAGGTCGTCTTACCCCTATTTCAATCCTACTGCTACATAATCTGGAGATGGGGAACACATCCTACTCTGCTCACCCGGGACATGCCTCGGATTATCAATGCTTGCTGAATTGATCTCCAGATCTAACACCTTGCATGCGGGTGGTTTAGTTAATGATACGCTACGCTCTACTCGGACGGCCGCCCTTGTCGACATAGATCACTGACTTTGCAGGTCGTATTCTCGCATTTATGTGACTACGAAATCTAGCTACTAGGAGGCACTTCGTAACTTTGCCGGGTTGACTTCTGCGGCGAAAAGCTACAGGCTGATGCGCGCGCCCCTGTAGCTCTGATGTCGTCAGCCAGCGCGGTCAAAAACCACTGTCGACCAGGCCACTGTCGTATAAGTTGACACTCAAAGAGCGGTGGGTCGTTGTTGATCCCCTTGACACAATGCCTGCTATATGGTTATGGTGGTGGTTCCTATTAAGATGGTTTGGGGCAACGTTCATGCTAGTGTTACTTAAGGTAGCATCGGCCGCTCTATTTGTCGTTACCCCCTTCGCGTTGACTCTAGCCTATCGATTATCTCGTCATGTAACTGATGCTAGATGCTAGCTCAGGTGAGGAGTAAGTCAAGATGACGCCAGCCACTGTAAGCGCAATCTTTTAGCATCAAAAGCGGGCTTCAAACCGGAATTTCCACATCATCTCGAGTGTCACATGCAAAATAGACTCTGTAGCTACCCGAAAACGCAAGAGTGTGGATCCATTGGCTGATATCTAATAGCCTATTGAACCCTGGATGATGAATGGATAACCTTCGAGGTGGCGAACTAGTTACGCCGTTTTTCAGAACGAAGTTCGTAACGGAATGGAAGCTACGCTGGGGTTTCCAAATTTGGATTATCACCTTCCTAATCGCGGGATAGCTGCAGAGTACCTACATAATTCAGTAAGTACGTCTCAGGTCCAATTCGAATCTCAGAGACTAGAGCGCTGGGTGGAAGCCAATTTCTTATAGGTACCTATAAGAAGGCGAAGTCTCCGACTTCAATTCCAACTTCATTCAGCACAGCTAAGTGAATTTTATATTCGGTCACATTAAATCTCTACCACTATGCTGTTCGCAAAACTTAGCCCGCTCATCGCGTTTGGAGCCTCTGCGGTTCAGGCTACTCAGACATTCAGAAACACCGGAACCCTCAGCGGCTGGGACAAAACGTACACCGAGAACAAAGGCACGGTTCAGGAGGTGACGAACGTGGTCTACAAGGGATCCACCGCCCTCAAGATGACGCAGGTCTGGGATCCGAACTGGAGCGGCCGCTTCCACTCGGAGGTCTTCAAATACAACGCGTACAAGAAGGGCGACATGGGCTTCTACGGGTTCGCCTTCCGGCTGCAGGAGAACTGGGAGTTCAACTCACAGTCGTACAACCTCGCGCAGTTCATCGCGGACTTCAAGGACCTCGGGTGCAGCGAGAACAGCATGCCCAGCAGCATGGTCTTCATCGACGGGAACCAGCTCGGCACCCGCGTCAAGTACGGCGACGTGTGCCCCACCTCGAGCCAGAAGACCCGGTTCTTCAGGGGCTTGAAGACCGTGACGCCCGGCGTGTGGCACAAAATCGTCATCCAGGCAAGCTGGCAGAGCGACTCCACCGGCTACTACAAGATCTGGTATGACGGCGAGAAGCTCGCAGAGACCTACAACATCCCTACCACCGTCAGCGATGGGAGGCCTTTCCAGTTCCGGGTGGGCTTGTATGCAAACGGCTGGCATGACGACGAGGAGGGGTACACTGGGAACCAGCCCACCCGGCAGGTTTGGTTCGACCAAATTGGTATTGGCTCTGAGTTTAAAGATGCGGATCCGGACCAGTGGTGAGATAAAACGATGCAGTACCTGTTGATATTCTATGTAAGGTTATCCCTTAAAGGATCTATATCACAGGCGGGACTTTCGATTAGTTCTTAAACAGCCATCTTTTACCTCTTTAATGAGAAATAAGTCGACATCCATTGGTTCGACGCTTGGGATGTTTAAAAGTGTCTATCTCGACTTTGTCTTGATAACTTCTCACTGTTCTACTTACCGAGCCAAATAAATCAAGTTTATTGAGTGAGAGAAAGATGAAAGGAGTGAGTAAAGGCGAAAAGAGGCAAGGAATAGAGTGAACTCGTTCAGAGTAATTAGTTACTGCATGGCGTATCAGTCATCAGCATTTGGGAATTTCTGATCGCAGGCCCAGGGAGGACTGGAGGACTAGAGCCCGAGACTTTCTCATAAGCACGCATTGGGGGTAATTAAGTTGTAATAAGAGGCTCACACCGAGCTTGACATCAACGATCAAGAATCTCGAGCTCAAAGCACGTTTATTCTAGCATTCATGTTGCTAGTCCAGATTGCAAGTTGCAGGAATAGATAAGATTCCCGTCATGTTCTTACACTCATTCAACTCTGATGCTTCTATCTGCCACTCAATGTCCGTGGCTTAGATAGTTACCTTAGACTTATGCTAGGTTCAAGGTTGTATCCTTATTCCCAGCTGACCGTAAACTAGTTAATCCAATATCAAGTGACGGTAAGACAGATCGGATTTCTGAACTGCCTTGTCGTCATTTCCACGTGTATTATTTTGACATGGCCATTCCAGTCTGCATATTTACAACCTCCAACCATAAAAAGTGATATTTAGACCCAGAACCATCCCTAGTCCGCAACGTAAAACAAGCTCCACACTTAAAATGCCTTCATACAGTTGTGTCACATCAGGTTCCAAAGCTGATGAGTTATTGGGTACCTACTAGCTTTTTCCTGCTAGGGTCTCTCTTTGCTCAATGTTTGCCAGAGAGTCTGGCTCATATATCACAGCCACGTATCCCTTGCCCCATCACGCTCCTCACCAGCGCCAACATTCCTCGTTGGCTATACCCATCCACCCAGCCAATTCCCTGTAGTTGGCCGCCGCCCATGCCGTATTATAGCTATTGTCGATGGTTGGTGGAATTGTGTTGGCGACCTTTGCTATGAGGGGTATTCAGAAAGTGGTGTTGCCCGCAGAGTCGAAGTCAGTGGACGCCATGCGCTTGCTGGGCTTGGGGGCTGGCTTAGGCTTACTCGGAGGCTTTTGAATGCCGGTGGTGTCATACTGCAAAATTCAAGGTTAGCAAACACGTCTTGTGAGGAGGAGGCATCTGCCTGGAGACGGAACGTCGACCCCCTGGGGTTAACTCACGCCACCGCGGCCCATGTTGACAGCCGGTCGGAACTGTTGAGCGGTACGCATCTTGGCAGCTCAGTGATTTCGGCGATATATTCGTAAATCGTGTTGATGTGTTGATTTTTACAGGTACTGATTACGTGCTCTCGTATGCGCCGAAAATGATAGCCGAGGGTTCCTGTTATATGGTGGCGAGGCTGTTCTGATGAAGATTGGGAGATGAAAACAGAATCTATAACAGATATCAGGACTTCTTATATATGAAACCGTTCCTTCAGTCAAGAGGCCGTGGATATGCATCTGCTTCCTCAGGAACAATGGTGCTGTATGGGAATCCTATAACAATGCAATATGCACAGACTGTTCAGCCAAAAGACGGATTTTCCATTGTCTAAAACAGGAACTATGTACACATGCTGCGGGAGGCATTGAATGATAATAAAACAGAGCCTCACAGTAAGAGTGCATTACATCGTATCTGCATTATACGCAGGGACCTACATGAAAACATTGTGGAGAAACCCAAGCCATTCATTGTGTTATAGCCTATTCATAGCTCTTAGAGCTGCTCTCCCAACCAGTTAGGATAATACTGGATGACTACAATGACAGCTACAATAAGTGCAGTAAACAATTCTTCAACTCCATTAAACAGCAAATGGCGTCTCCCTGGCATTCAGCCTCGTTAAGTTTCCGAATATGGAAGCTTCCATTCAAGCGAGAAATTCAGACCCATCTGCAAGAATATGTCTGACAATAGGGCTATAGCGGTAAGGTATACATGTCCCTAAAGACACTCCCATGTATCTCTTCACCTTTGATGACTGCAGAAGTGACTTTGTTGTTTCAACCCTTTCGCTAACAGCTTGCATGTTGTTCCATCTTTTACCCCCCGAACTGATCTAGACGCCTTCCGGATGCAGGCGCGATTTATAGATCTCGACATGGCTTTGAAGTGTGTCTTGCTCGGAACTTCATCCTTCGCCTATTTTCCATCTGCATGTCTTGGCCCACGTCCTACAGATAGCACGCGGCGTTAATGACTGCAGTTGCCGAATGTCTCGGCTGGGAACTCCTGAAGTAACGATATCCCATCTGAATGAATATATTAACTTGTAATATGGTGCCGTGGCTACTATAAGCGGCCAGTGTGCCCCGGTAGCATGTTGTTAAGTTGGAGGCTAACACTTTGACTTTACTGGTATATAGCCTTATCTAACGATTCATCTCTGAAGACATGGAACTGATTCCAGCAGCTCACGCCGCATACTCCGTCCGACAGTTAAATATAATGGCCAGCCACATGGCCTTCAACACGATGAAGCCCCAAGTCGCTGCCTGTATGTGCATACAGCCTGGTAAAGCAAGGCAAAACAAGAAGACGTTGCAAGCTGCAGGATTCTCGCACTGCGCAGTTTCCCACTCCCTAAAGTTTAATTATAAGAGAGCGCCTCAGTACTCTCGGCCAAGCTAGCAATTCATGAGCCAGATTGTGACTGGAATATCATATTTTGACCAAATCAGGCTTTTCTGTTCAGGAACCAACCAATTTGTGCTCCTTGAGATTTAGCCCGAGACCAACTTTAGCTGGCAATTCCTAGACACATAAAACCGCTGTACCAGGGCGCCAATACCGGACACTCGAGCCGGTCTGTAAAGTTATGACTATTACTTTCGATCACGTATAAGAGGAATTGTTGAGTCGATTGGATGCCAACCAGATGGGAGACGACGAGCGGTAGCTGGCTGGCGTCTGGAATTGCGGAATAAACTTGAGCCTCCTGCCTAAGCGGCCTTTGCCGGTAGGGTCCATTGGAATGAACCCGAGGTGTTAGAAGGGATTAGCCTGCCGAGGCCGTAATCAATCATATTCGTATGTATCGACATGAGCCATTCGAGGGAGGCAGCAGCGCCAAGAGTCAGTCTGGCTATTTCCACAGATCAGGGGCACATATGAATACTGACATCGACTTAGTAAGATGCGGAAATACGCCCCTGCTGGGCTTGGCCTATCATCCAGTCATCTAAGGTGAGAAGAGATATTACCAGTGGTTATGTCCTAATCAGCTCTACATAAGCTCTCTAGTGGCGGTGAATTGAATCAGAGGCGTCGCACCAAGTACCCGCAACACACAGCACAAACCACTCCACGGGCAGTCATCACGTTATTTCAATTGTACGGACCTAACCTAACATCATTCCATTGCTATTTTAAATCCCCGAAACACAGGCTTGCTCAGTCGGATTTTGTTGCGCCCCGCGGATCGCAAAAGAACCCCACTCCGCAATTCTTTCAAGCTTACGTCTTGACGTCAGGGGCGTCGCGGCCGACGTACTCCTTGAACTTGAGCAGGTCGGTGGCGAACTTGATCTCGTCCTTGAGGAAGTCCTGGGCGTCCATGTCGTAGGTCGACGGGTCTTTGCTGTACTGCTCAATGTAGAGGCGGATGGTGGCGCCCGCGGAGCCGGTGCCCGACAGGCGCACGACGATGCGGCTGCCAGTCGAGAAGCGCGCGTACAGGCCCTGGTTGGATGCCACCGAGCCGTCGAGGTCCGTGTACGAGAAGTTGCCCGCGTCGGTGACGGTGCGGTCGCCGATCTTGCTGCCCTTGAAGTTGGGGTTGGCGACAAGGTCCTGGAGGGTCCCGACGACCTTGTTGGCGCCCTCCGAGTCGACATTCTCGTAGTCGTACCGGGTGAAGAAGGTCCGGCCGTATGTCTTCCAGAAGTCCTTTTGGATCTGCTTGATGCTCGGCTTGGTGTCGGGGTGAGCCTCGCCCAAGCCAGCGATGATGTTCAGCCAGGCCAGGACAGCCCACATGCCGTCCTTCTCACGGATGTGGTTGCTGCCGGTACCGAAACTCTCTTCACCGCAGATGCTAAGCTTATCAGCGTCGAAGAGAGCGCAGAAGAACTTCCATCCAGTTGGCACTTCATAGCAGTTGAGGCCCTGAGCCTTGGCAACGAGGTCGACGGCACCTGATGTGGGCATGCTGCGAGCCAAACCAAAGACTCCTTGCTTCTTGAAGTAGGGGATGAGCTTGGCATGGTGGGCAATGATGGCCAAGCTGTCGCCTGGCGATACGAAGGCACCCGCGCCATAAATCATGTTCCGGTCGCCGTCGCCGTCTGACGCCGCACCGAAGGGGATCGAGGCCTTATCGACTGCCTCGACTAGGGAGTGAGCATAAGTGAGGTTGGGATCGGGGTGGCCACCGCCAAAGTCGGGCTTGGGGATGCAGTTTTGTGTGGAGCCAGGGAGACCCAGCTCCTGCTCGAAGATGACCTTTCCGTACGGACCCGTGACGCCGTTCAGACCATCAAACAAGACCTTGAAGTCCGGATGGTTCTTGAAGAACGTCTTGATCAAGCCAAAGTCGAAGATCTCCTTCATTAATTCCACATAATCGGCGGTGCTGTCCACAACCTCAACTTCGAGGTTTCCATACGTCTTGGTGCCAATGGTGGCGATATCGACATCTGGGATATCGGCGATCTTGTAAGATGTGATGGTTTTGGATGCTTCGTAGATCTTATTCGTGACACTCTCCGGGGCGGGTCCTCCGTTGGACAGGTTATACTTGATGCCAAAGTCTTCGTTGGGACCTACAAAGACAGACGAACTCAGTAAGCCGGTTCTCAGGCTAAATAGCGTCAATCGTGCTAAGACTCACCACCAGGATTGTGACTGGCAGTCAAGAGGATGCCTCCCGTTGCCTTCCGCTTTCGGATGACATGACTGGCAGCTGGAGTGGAAAGAATGCCGTTCTGTCCGATCAGGAGCTTCTTAACACCATAAGCAGCACCGATCTTAGCGATCAATTGAACGACTTCGGGGTTCCAGTATCGGCCATCACCTCCGATAACAAGGAATGCGCCTAACCGTCGACCATTAGCATCTAGTCGTTCCTCGAACTGGGCTGGATGGTAGTCTCTACTAACCCTCGGCGCCCTCCGGGATAGACAGGAGGATGCTAGTGACGAATGATTCACTGTAGTGAGATTGCTGGAAAGTCTTGACCTTCTTTCGAAGCCCGGAGCTGCAAGTTTGTTAGTGGGCATCCCACATTGCAGTTTGGTTGGGCTCTAAGAATGAGGAGAGAGGGACTCGAGTTGGCGGGGTAGAGCTTACGTTCCAGGCTTCTGGTCGGTGAACGGCTTGAATTCGACAGTTCTGACGCTCATGATGAAAGTAGTGTATATAATTATCAGTCAATTAGTATTAGGAGAGGGGGTTCAGTTTACGAAGATCAGGTATGAATTCTAGCTCTTCTTGTGAAGCGTGTAGTGTCGGAGCCAGATATAAAAAGGAGAGGGAGGGCAGCTCGGAGCTTGTGAAAGTGTGACGACAGGTACAGCTTCATGGCGGGGTTCCAGCCATTGAGGATGACCTCATCTATTGGAAGTGGGGGGTGGCGTTACTATGTATCTACATATTCCATCACCCCTACTAGCAGTACAGTTAATACTCGGAGAATTCCCGGCGCAAAGGGTCTATATGGGAGGCACTGATCAAAATAATTGACACGCTTTTGGATTGTGGGTGCTAGGAAAGTGTTTCAATTATTTTGATCATGACCTGTATTCGCAGTTTAGCAGGCCTATACATAGTGTCAAGTGAGAGAAGCTACCCAGCCGATGTGGCTGTTGGTAGGAACACATCCTCGACCATTCATCACAGCACGCATCTACCAAGCTGCAGGTGCCCAAAAAAATGGCACACTTTTAATTGACGCACGCCTAAGCCACCTGTCATTTCTACCACCATTTTGCTTAAATGCAGCGTTTGCAACTCACAATTAAGTCAAAAACAACGTTAACAATTAAATTGAAAAAAATATCAGTCTTCCCGAAAGACGTTACTCTTTCCAAATATCGGGTCAGTTTTATCAGTATCGCAACAGGTAGGTTGATTTGTGTTATTATGTTGCAGCTATAAGTGGGTAGATTAAAAGTGTGCCAAATTTATTTCTTTTCCGCACTTGCTGCCAAGCAATTATTTTCCCTCCTTTGCATCGGGAATACTCCCCCAACCAATGTCAAATACCAGTACCGTCTTATGCCTGCATATTAACTCTTCTTTGATGGATCCAAGCACAAGTACGTTTTCAACTTCTTCCTTAAATAAGGCGTTAATCATGCCGTCCTCAGCTCGTCTAGGGCACAATATATTGCCCAATGTTGGCGCCTATTGCAGCCACCAGAAGCTGAGGATACCTAAGGCTGTGACATAACCAGCCGCAGAGTATCATCGGCCTACAGTCCTTTTCTCAGGCAGCCCGCATTGGACTAGCAATATTTGCAGTGGTGGAGAATATGATGTCCTTGTAATACCGAGCTTCGGCAATGCTCTCCAGAATGTCGTCTTTGGCCTGGTGCAGCCCCTGCTTCCTCGGCGCATTCTCCATCACCTCCGGGGAGCACCATCGCCGCGCAGCCTCCTTGAGACTACTGACATCGAGGATGCGATGATGCAAGTAATCCATGACCTTCTTGTATGGCTCCTTCCTGAGGAACGCCCGGTCCGCGTGCACGCTGTTGCCAGCCAGGAGCGCCCCCGGCTCCGGCACGTGCTTCTTGATGTACGCGAGGAGCTCGTCGGCCGCCTGCTCGGGTGTCACCTTCGAGGCTAACACCGCGTCCGTCAGCCCGCTCTTCTCGTGGGTGCGAGTGCACCACTCGTCCATCATGTCCATCCGCTCTTTCGATTGGTGGACCACGGTTCCCCAGCCATTCTCGTCGATGACCTCCAGAGTACCAGTGGTAACGACGCAAAATATTTCGATGATCTCGTCGGTATCCGGGTTGAGACCCGTCATCTGAGAATGCTTTGTCAGCCGGTCCATGTGTAGCAGGCGAGTCCACTCTTACTTCGCAGTCAATCCACACTAAAGCTCCGTTGCTTGCCATTTGGGGGTCTTCTCGGGCGTGGTTGAATTGTGTTGATCTGGGAGAATATTGAGATCAGATCCTGGTACTGAAGCATTTGAGTCAAATGTGGGGGAAGTACACCAACAAATCAGTCATCGTCATTGTCAACGGCTTAGGTGCACCGTCCATTTTCCCACCAAAACCAGCGCCCAATGCACCGTTTTCGCGACGTGGTTTCGCGTATATTAGACCAAGTGGGTTCCTACAAACATTAACGCCCCCATACGTATAATTCAATAAGGGATATCTGCAACCTTAACAAGAGGTTTCGGTTCCAACAAGCGCACCACGAGCTCCTGTGCGACCGGAACAGCTTCGTTAGTGTGCCCATTCGCAATGCGGCAAGAGCAAGCGACGCTGCTCTGAATTTCCTAGATGTGAATAAATCGCAGTGCAGGTTCCTATGGATGACTGGGCATTCACATAAGCTCAAGCTGGAATGAGTTGAATACTTCCCCTCTTGTCCTACGGCCCCACCCTTGTGTCTGTCGAAGCAAGTTGGACTTGATATGTTTGGAAAATATCAAACACAATTACAGCCCACCGCCACAGGATCATCCAACATCCGCGGCCTGAAGCTACAATACGGCGCTTGCGAATCTGATATAGAGTGCAGCTTGGTCCACATACCCCTGGATAACAAACCAGCGACCCGAAAGAAATCCGCGCCAAATCCGCTACCCCTGGTCCGTAAACTCCAGCTTCGAGGCGGCGCTGCGGCACCTGAGGTCCGGGGGTGAGGTGCGGACGCTCTGGGTTGACGCCCTCTGTATCAACCAGAAAGAGCGATGCGCGGAACGAACAGCACAGGTCCAGACGATGACGCGCATCTACTACCAGGCGCACCTGGTATTGACCTGGCCAGGCGACGCAGCCGATGATAGCGAGGAGACGATGCCCGCCATTAGCCACATAATTCGAAGCTTGCCAATCGGCCAAATGGTACATCTTGCTACGGGAACTCCTAGAGGTTGGTGTCAACCCAGAAGAGTCCAGCTGGACTGCCATCTAGAAGTTGTGCGAATGGCCACCGCCGGGCGGATGCTTCACGACATGCCGGACGGTTTCCTGGAC
The DNA here is from genome assembly GCA_004154915.1 of Monosporascus ibericus. Lineage (NCBI taxonomy): Eukaryota > Fungi > Ascomycota > Sordariomycetes > Xylariales > Monosporascus > Monosporascus ibericus. Next base: position 88,314 of record QJNU01000150.1, on the reverse strand, counting down.
GCCCCGGACACCGCAGGCCCTTCGCTGGCAGGCTCTAGACAAAATAGTTGGGCCAGCCTTAATGGTATGCAGGAATAAAAGTATAAAAATTGAATAATCTATACCGGGGCAACGAAGATACTTTATTGTTTACTTTTAAAAAATAAAAGAGAACTTGGAATTATTCGACTTTATTAATAGTAATTCCCGTATATAAATGAAGATAAAGTTATTTTCATTTACCTTCGTGGTTAGAGATGGCCCAATTATTTCGTCCAGGGCTCGCCTGGTTGCTAATGTTCACCAGGGGTTTCAACGCGACCGACTGCCGTGATCGGCTCTACACGCTGGTAGGCCTATCCACCGGCGACGGGGAGATCGTCCCTGAATATTTGAAACGGGGGAGGCGGCGTTCGTCAACTACGCCAAGTTGGACATTACGAAGGATCAAACCTTAAGGTGCCTCCTCGGCGGCCACATCATGCCGTCCAACGGCCCGGCCCCCTCATGGATCCCAGAACTCCGCAGAGAGGTGGCTAGGGGACTCCCCTGGGCCTACGAGCCGGATAGTAGGAACAAATTTCGGCCATCTGGAGATTCCAAGGCGATTGTGTCCTTCGGCGATAAGGGGACTCGTCTCGCAGCTAAAGGGATCCGCCTAGGCGTCCTGTCGGAAGTCCCCGGACCTTCCTATCCAAAAACGCAGCTACAAGGCAGGCGAACGCGAACGAGGACACAAACCAGACAAGCCCTACCGCAACTTCCACCGTTCGGCACCACACCACACGCAGACCGCCCTCAGGCAGCTTTGGCTCGTCCTGCCGGACCACCTAGGAGAGATCCTCTGACGAAGGCTCGTCATGGGTTAAGACTTCTCCACATGGTTCCCGGACCCGATGCCCCCAGCCCCGCCTCACTTCGAGGACCCAGTTCAGGGTCACCTTCGGAGTCGAGTCTGTCCCCGACGCCTTCGAAGCCGACGGCCCGGACTAGCGCCTCCCCGCGCAGCGGTACAGCGGCTCCTTAGACGCTAGACTGGACCAGGCGGTCGGGGACCGCTGCTTCTTCGCGGTTCTTCGCGGCCGACATCAGCAGGATGAGCCTCGGGCCGTTCCACGCGGCGCACGGTGACGTCGTCGTGGTGTTGTTCGGGGCGTCACTGTGCTCCGTCTTGCGGTCCCGCAGAAGCGAACAGGGTGTGGCAGTAGGGTATACCCTCGTCGGCCGTGCGTCTGTACATAGGGCTATGCATAGTGATTAGGTTGAGGAGTATATTGCCCGGGTTATCCGCCAGAGGACTTCGTTCTCTGTTATGCAGGGGAGTGTAAAAGGGATTCTGATGGTTGTGGTATCTTATTAGGTTTCGCTTTATATTGACACTCGTACGTTACAGTACTAGCTCGACATTTGAAACAACCTGGTCTACACAATCGCTTCATTTGCACCTTGAATCTGCATGTTCTAAGCAAAGAACGCCAATTCTATAGCCTCCAGCCAAATCCCGTCTATCAGATCCCCGCCCTCTCTTAAAGAGCAACACTGTACAGTATATCTCTCTACCTACAGTACAACACAGGTAAATGACCTCCTATTCGTCAGCCCAGACGGTAGTCCGCTCCACGGGCTCCCTCCCGATCCTACCCCGGTTGATGGCAGCCGCCTCGTCCTCGTACCCGATCGAGATGCCGCACAGGATCTCCAGGTCCGCTGGGATGCCGACCTCGCGCCTGACGACGTCCGGGTAGCCCGCGATGGCGATCTGCACGCAGCTGCCGACGCCGGCCTCCGTCAGCGCCAGCAGCAGCGTCTGCAGATACATTCCGACGCAGAGGGCGGCCTCGCCTCGCAGGTCGGCGCTCATGCACGCGACCACGCCCACCGGCGCGTTGAAAAACCGGTAGTTCCGCAGCAGCGCCGCGCGGCGCCCCGCCGCGTCGGACCGCGCCAGCCCCAGCAGCTCGCCGTACAGCAGCGCGCCAAGCTCCGACCGGTACGCTTGCAGCGCTGGTGGCAGCTCCGTTGCGGCGGCGGGTGGCGGCGCGTCCGGCGCCGCGGCGTGGTCATACAATGCGGTGCGTAGGCGCGTGAGCGCTGCCCCGCGGACGACGAAGAGCCGCCAGGCTTGGGTGTTGGAGTTGGAGGGCGCGTATGTGGCGAGTTGGAGGGCCTGTTCTAGCACCGCGCGCGGGACCTCCTTGTCGGGTAGGAATTGGCGCGACGAATGACGCGTCTTGATGGCTTCTTCGAGTTGCATTCTTTGTGGAGAGTCGCTCTCTAGAAACTACTCTACGGAAAGGATTGCTTGTTCTGGCCACACGCGGTGACTGATTGGATGTAGGTCTTGAGATGGTGAAGTGGCAGGTAAGGCTCGACTCAATTCGAGAGTTGATTCATATATAAGGGCGGAATTGTCTGCTTCCCTTGGACAGTCGATGGCGCCATCGTAACAGACAAGTCAGTTCCCGGTGTCTACACGTTAGGTAGGCTATGAAGCAGCCCTGTCACCTGGGTAACTCGGCAGTCGCCATGCCGTCACTTCACCTGAGTGAGATGTGCGCAATTAGAGGAAGAAAAAAAAAAATTCGCGAACCGCCATCTTACATATGCCCTACAACCAATTCTCTACGCTTCGCCGAAGGCGGCTATTACTAATTACCGCGCCGATGAGGTTGGGCCAACAATTGGACCCGTTCATGGCTAATCGGGCTGCCGCTAAAATAGCGATTAATGCGAGACAAGTTGCGTATTTTCACGCGCTCGAGATAGGAGCTCCGGCTTACCAACCAGTGCGAGCCTGCATCTGCTCCGCGGGGTTGGTCTCTTGCGTTGATTACTCAGACAGGCTGTTGATAACCGAATACCCAGATACCCGGGCCCCCGGGCACCCGGAGTCCGCAAGAATAATCACACCCCATAGGACTGTCTGTTATACTTGGGTAGTACGGTACGTTTGAGCAGCTGAGACCTATTGGTGGCAGGCTATCACTGAGGTGCTTTCCCTCCATCGCCATCCGTTGGGAAGATACTTCCTCTTCATATCAAGATAGTAGGCACCTACTTCGTGCCTAGAAACCTGTCCTGCGACAAACATAGAAGCTATGTCAAACTTTATGTGCTGGAGCTTGTATTAAGACCCCATCGCATACAGAGGACATCCCTCGAGAGGCTCGATTCGTCAGCCAAAGCTTACTGCTATTGATCCTCTTCTATCTAGTTCACTCCCTAGCCATCACATATGGAAGACACTTCCGTTGAAGGTGTTTCAAATTCAAAGCAGAATTACAAGTAACTATTGTGGTATCCTGCGTGGGTGCAGTACTGTTTTCCGGTCCCAATCCTATGTTCTCCTTTATCCCATATGCCCACTAAAACGAATGTCCCCAACCCCTTGATGCAATGCCGGTGCCATTCCTCATTACAATAAACTGACCGCTCATTACGGCGGACCTGGAACCAGCCAGATACGCATGCTATCCATCATCCACTTCTTCTTCAAGCGAGGTCATCAATCGCCTAGCAGCCGCCATACCGCACACCCCTCTTGCCCAGCTCCTTTCTGCCGACCGGGTCCTCGGGAAGCACCCAGCCCCTCGCGCGCTTCGCCTCCCTCTTCTCCGCCAGCTGCGGCTGTGGCATCCACTCGTCCCTCGGCATGGCTTTGCGACGGGTACCCTCGGCGGGTGCGCCGATCTCCGCCTTCCAGTAGGCCTGCCCGGGCGCCGACTCGTCGCCCGCTATCTGGCAGAGGCCCCAGAGGGCGAGGCAGGCTGTGAACGGCGTCTCTTCCTCGTCGTCGCCCTGGGCGGCGGCGGCGAGCTGAACGCTGGTCACTTCGAGATACCCGAAGTGCGGGGTGCCCTCGCCGCCGTTGCGCACGAGGACGAGCTCGATCTCCGTCAGGATGAACCCGTACCGTGTGCCGTGCTCGCGCATCACGTGGTGCAAGTGGGCCAGGCCGCGCAGGTACTCGACGCGCTTGATGTTGCCCTCGACCCGCATGCCCGTGTTGAAGCGGTCGAAGCTCTTGACGAGGCCAACGATGCGGGCGGTGGGCTTACCGCCAAAGATCGCCGCGGCGGTCGACGACTCGCCCATGACGTTCGCCACGAAGATGTTGTCGTTGGCGGATATAGAGCCGCCTGGCTTGATCGAAGGAACTGAGAACTGGAGAGGGCGCTGAGACGACACGGCAAGTGCTGCGTTCAGCTTGGGCAGATAGTACGAAGCGTAGATGTTGTGAAGGGCCGCCTCGGTTTCCGGATGCCGAGCGCTGCTGGTAATTGGCTGTTGGAGAAGTGGCTGCGGAATAGGGCAGTTCAACAAGGCGGAGGCCCCTGGAAGAGACAGGATGGTATCCAGGTTGAAAGTAGACCATGACCTGACTTGACGTACGTCCCACCAGAAATGCTTGGTACCCGGGTCACGTAGAGGGAAAGAGATGGTCCGGACCAGGGATGGCGCCGGGTTGGATGTGGTGAGATAGCTCATGAGTGTTGTGGACGGAGTCGGGTCCGGAGTAGAGGCCAAGCTCAAGGGAGAGGGAGCACGAGGTGCGAAGTTGTTGTACATGAACTGCTCATTCTGTGGCTGGGTGACAGCCGGGACGTACATGGGCATCTGGCGGTACGTAGGAAAGCCATACTTCTCCAGTGTCGAACCATCAAGGCTGACGGTCGAGTGGCGGCGTGAGTGGTAGCTGTCCTGAGGGAACGTCATGGGAGAGCAAAGCAACGACTGAGAGAGGCTGCTTTGATCCTCACCGGCGTTGAAGAAAGAGCTGGAGAAGCTGTTCAAGGACTCAGGACTGGTGAAGCTCCGGGTGTGCGTAGGACGGATAGAGCCCTGACGCCGGGGCTTCGCAACTGGGGTAGGCGAGGTTTTGACTCGCTTTGGAGGCGAGTCGATGGCCTGGTCCTGGGAACGGATCTTTGGCAGCAGAATAGGACCATGCTGCCTAACAGGCGGCGGTGAGCGCGACGGCGTAGTGACGCGTGTGCTAACCGAGTCGGAGGGCGAGGACTCGATAGAGGAGCAGAAGGAGCCATACGAGCTTGAGCGAGCGTGCCCGGGGTTATAGGGCATTTGAAAGAGAGACGGGTCAAAAGAGAAGCTCGGCGGAGTGGCGGGCTCGCATGAAGGGAAGATGAAATCAAAAGTCATGTCTGCTGCCAGACTATATAGGCGCTCTTGTTAGTTAAAATGTTCTCCTGGGTCTGGGAAGATAATCTCCACTTACGTAGCCATGTTGATGGTTGCTTGGGGTGTTCTTGTCTATGGAATAAAATGGATTATGGATTATAGCAACAAAGTCGAGTGGGAGAACCAGCTCCTTGGGGTATAGTTGATGTTGAAGAATATGTACGATGAGGAGAAGTGACTGCTGCTGTGAAGCAGAGAGGGAATCAGGTCGCTTGTTGAGCGGCCCACCTCTGAGGGTATCTAGAGAGTATAAGACGAGAGAAGTAAAGGAAAGAGAGTATTGGATGGGATTTGAGACTGATGGACAGGAACAGAAAGAGAGATGTCGAGGAGGAGGATGTTGGTCCTCTTATTCTCGAAATGGATGGCCCACGATGTCGGCTTGGTAGACGCGATCAGCGGCTTATAGCCCACTCGGGCCATGGGTTTGGCTGATGATGTATTGAGAATGCAGTGTCTGCCAACCTGAAACATGGAAAGGAAGACGGGAATGCGGCTACTAGAGAGCTAATAGCAGAAGTATCATGTATCTCCCCATGCTTGCAGGAGTAAGTCGGGAGAGATCCAGCATTCTGCAGGCGTGTCTTGGTCTGGCCGATGGTGGTTCCACCTGGCGCGAGGGATCTACGGTAGGTAGGCCTTGGATTGGGCCGAGTTGGGTACGTCGAGGTCCATGTTCAGTTCAGATGTAGATACATACCCAAAACAGCCCTCTCGAATTATACATCCAGACCCTCTATACAACTAGAGTTGAAGGTCGATGTCGGTGTCAAGTGGTGGGGCCCTTGAAGGTTGAAGACTTGGCGCGCGGGCGGCTATAGCAAGCAGGGGTGCCGTAGTAGTCGGCGTCTGTCGAAGGGACATGCACTGTAACGTCGTACTTTTCTATAGCCCCAACGTACCGTGTTTGACCTTCGGGTTTACACATGTCACGCTCCATATTTCCAGAGATAACCCATCCTATCATAGCCGCGCTGCTAGGGCCCTTATGATTCTAAGGTTGATTCTCAACACTCACTGGACACACTCATACCTCACTTGCCCCGTATTTCATTTTGCGAAACCGTTCAACATCCAAATGCGGCAATACAGACTGTACTAGTTTTCTCTTCGATTTCCTTCCCAAGCTCGAACGTAGTCCAATCTTTACCAGGGTGCACCCAGTGGATTGTTGCAGGCAATTATGACTCATTTAGGAAACAGACACATGGTCTTGCATTGTGCATTAGCTCAACTAGTCTTTCCCCATCCAGATTGTGGGGCCTTCGAGGCGTTGCGTCCCATCCACAACCCCGGACGAAGATCCCGATGGCGAGAAGTTGTGCATACGCGGTCTGTGGGGGATTCACGACTCTGCCCATTCGACGCGACGTGGATGATAATATCTTGCTTGACTGGACGCGATCGTACATATTGATCCACGTATTCAACGTCGCCACAGAGAACAAGAAGTCGCGATGCTTTCGCGACACCTGCTACGGGACTCTGATTGCGCGATTCAATCTGACTTGCGCGATTTCTAAGTCGTCTAGAATTGGTAGTGTCCATTTGCTACCTGTTGCCGCGCAGGCAAATACACAAGGTCAGAGATTTCTCATTCTCATTCAATTCTCAATCGGCGTCAGTCTCAAGCCAGTCGCAGACTCGGTCAGGTGTCCCTCCTGGCCTCAATCTCGTTCTGCGCTTCATTTGCGGTTGCGCTTAAGAGACGGCAATTTACTGCGTTCCCCGCTTTACAGTGCCCTTGCTATTTTGCATGATCTACGGATTCCCTGTCGGCCCCAAAAGTTCTTTAGCGGGCGGCTATGGAAATGGAGGAAGCCGAGCATCGGCGAGAGAGATTACAGAAGAGCTTTCTTTTCCTAAAATGGAACATAGGCGCCTGAATAACCGCGATTTTCCCGCGCGGCGCTTACGGACAACATTTGCCCGGGCGATCACGAGGATTACCGCGGCACAGCGCATTGACGAAATTTACGCCGGATGGAGACCTTGGGTAGGTAGCATAAACGGCGTCAAGCATATCTCCGACATCCGTGAGACAAGCGCTTGTCGTTACCGCTGCAGACCTTACCGGCTGTCTCAGCTGTTGACGCTCACCAAAGAAGTTGCCTCAAGAGATCACGGTGGACTTAGAAGGCCGTACCTTGGGCAAGCGCCGCTCACGCGCACTGAAGAATGCAATGCTGTAATGCTCGTATGAGCAGTGTGACATGGTACCACAAGCCTCCAAGTCGCAAGAGCTGTTGTGCGGCGCAATGTGCAGTGCCGCTCGGGGACCGCCGTTCCGTAGTAGAGAGAAATCCTTCGCGCGGACACGGACAGCGGGTGTAAAAATTGCCGCGGACCCCAAAGGAAACCCAAGAAGCGAACAGCCGTCTAGTTTTCGTCGTCGTTTATGCAAAAGAACCGATGCCGCTCGGCGTATTCCCACTCAAGCCACTGCTACCCGCGACTAACTCTAAGTAACACTCAACACCCTAGGCTGAAGTTCTATGCGTTAAGCGCACTCTCTTGCACAGCCGCCCCCGTGGGCGCGTAGCTGTTCCTGGGCCCTGGCTCTTTCCCAACGCGGGCGCCAAAGAAGCTTCGTGTTAGCGCGGCAGGCCGCTGCGGAGGCTGATTCGCCAACGAGCACGCGCTGGCGGGCCCGAAGAATCCCCACGCGGGCGCGCTGTCAAGCCAAGTGCCAAACCCATCTAGGGTCGAGACACCCGGCCAATCGGCAGCCAGCAACACCAACCTGCAGCCTCCCCCACCGACTGGGACCGCGTCGACTTTGGGTCGATTGGCTGGCGGACGGCATTTCGCTGCTGCCCCTCCCCCCCTCCGTGCCACTTTTTCAAGGACGGCCGCTCATTGGGCACCGGTCTCTTCTTGTTTCGTTTCATGTTTCCCGTCTTTCGAAGAAGCGGGACAAACAAGAAGATCAAGAGACAGATCGGTCATGTTTCAGGTCGTCCCGTTGCCCTCTTCTCCCGGGCTTTCTATAGCCCTAAGGCTTGGAGCTTCGAAGCTTAAACCCACAAACCTGCATATTGCTGCAGCTGCTGGGAAGGGTGACTCATTGTGCTAAAGTCGAAGAGTCATTCTTGCATATAGATCTGCAGTGGTGCCTCTAATCAGACTAATCTACTATTGCTACCTACTAACAAGCGGAGATGGAGATATCTGCCAAGGTGAAGAGTCGGTCGTGGCTTTGTGCGGTATCAGATAACCAGCGAACAACCAACCGGATAATCAGGGTGGCGGTGGAAGCCCAACAGAACGTGGATGAGGGAAGTAGAGAGCGACGCGTGCAGACACACGGAACAAACCGTCTGTTGTCACCACAAAGACCTACGTAGACCTAGACATCGAGACGGGGTAGTCACCAGGCATACGAACGTATTCTTATCGAATATCAGTCAGATCCGGACGATACCTAGTAACCAAGAGTCCCCAACGCCAGACGATGAGGCTCCGACTTCGTATCTTGCTCAAGCAACCTTCCTGGGTCGATGGAGCAGACCAAGAAAAGCCAACAACTCCCGAGGCCAGTTCCTTCCGCACCCACCTAGGTAGCACTCATGCTTCTAACTGGGCACTTTTTTCAATGTCACCTTTACCATCTTGCGCCGCAGACCGTATCACACCTTCCATCCCCTGGCAGCAACCCAACCACCCGACCAAGCGAGCGTTTGGCAGAGTTTTACGAACATCATCGCTGCCCGGCGCCCCTAGCGTCCTCCTAGCTCTTGACTCACCACCTAGGTAGCCCAACCCAAGCTCTTAACTACGTGACGTACGCGGCGCAAGTTTGGGCAGTCGGGCAGCCGGGCCCCGGGACGGGTCTGGGCCGAAACGAAACCGGCCGGCACTGCCACCCCACGGCAGCTGACCTACAGTAGCTACCTTACCCTTATCCCAGCTGGGAGACCTGAATGAGCCCTGGCCCCGGGGGCCGAGGGGCCGGCCGCCTCCTCTTCTCGAATTTCAAACCGTGACCTCGTTGATGCGTACGTACTTAAGTTACGTATTGTGAGTAGCGCCTGACATGGGAGTGAGGGACAGAGGGGAAACGGAATATAATGGCGATAGGTGGGCTGCCTCCCTCCAATCCCAGACCCTCTGCCCATCCAGCCAGTGCTGCGTATTGCCTTGCCCTAGTTACCTACTTATCTCTGTATCTAGAAAGGGGGGTCGTGGGGAGAGAGGTAGGTAGGTCGGTAGGTGTGTGGCTGCGGGACGGTGGCCGAGGTCCGTTCAGCGTAGATTCGGATCGGTATAGGTAGGTTGGGGTAGGTTGGACCAGGCTGAGTTTTGCCGGGCACGAGAGGATGACATACGATATGATGCGACGCGACACGATACGAACCGCGTGATCTCCCCCCTCGTGTCTCGCGCCCGACCGGCCTCAATGATCTACTGAACTGAACCTGGGCTGGCTGACATCAACGGAGCATTGTGAGCGTCCGATGGGTACGGGGTCTAGAAACTAAGAAATGGAATGACGATAGGAAGCTGCGATAGACACCTAATAAATAAATAAGGTAGTAAGCCGATATATAGATCGTTTCGGGCCTTCTATTCAAGCAAGCAGCCCAAGCAGACCGGCCTCCCTCCTCTCTCCCTCTCTGGGTATGCCCGGCTGCCCGGCGATGGTTTACTTCATTCAAAATGCCTCCCCCTATCGTCGTCGCACCTTCAGGTCCTAATTAAGTATTCTATCCGTGTACACAATTACATCACTCATGTGCGGCGGCGACCTCACGGGCGGCGGCGGCGCTAGACTCGCCACCCGCAGGTCCACATGGAGAAACGGAAGCCGGGGAGCTACCCCCACCCACGGTGAGCCCCAGCATTACTTTCCCATTCCCACCACGCTCATTACTACCACCATTACCACCGCTATCACCGCTACCCCCGTAGCAACCCCCATCACCCCTCACCTTCCGTATAGCCCTCTTGAGGCCTGCGAGGCGCTCGCGCTCGAGGACCAGCACGGCGCGTGCGTAATCCCTGATGGCGGCGCGGCCGAGCCTTCCGTGCAGGTCCTGCCAGCCGGCGAGCTCGCCAGCGACCGTTTGCTGCGTGTAGCGGAGCTCGCGGGCGAGGGCGTCAGCGTCGTCGGCGGCGCGGCGCGCGCGCCCCTCGCGCTCCTCGTCCATGCGCCGCCGCGTCTCGTCGAGCAGACCCAGCGGCCAGCGCGTCGACTGGCCCACTGACCGGTAGCCGCGCTCGGCGGCGCGCCGGGCGGCAGTTATCTGCGCCGCGAGCTGCGGCGGGCGCGAGAGCGCCACCAGGATCGCCTGCATCGTCGACTGCAGTGCCAGCAGCGACGCGTGCAGCGCCGGCGCCGGGCTCGACTGCGGCGGGCTAAGCGACGCGGCGTAGGTCGCGAAGGCGGTGGCGTGCGCGCCGGGTAGGAAGGCCAGCTTGGAAACTCCGCGCGAGAGGAGGTTCGCTGCGTCGTAAAGGTCTGTGCAGAGAAGGTGAGTATGGGCGGCAACATAGTCAGGGTATATACCAGGTGGCAAGGGACAGGCTCATGCTTACCTGCTGCGGCGACGCCGACGCTGTTGATGCGTCGCGCTACGTTCTTGGTGGCGTAGTTGACTCCGCGAACCATCTCGCGCGCATGATCAACGAACTGCTCTACCTCGCGTAGATCCTCCAAGGGCTCGTATTCGTCTCTGACCTTCTCTGCTCTTACTTCGGCCTTCAAGCGACTGCGCAGCTCCAGCATGTCCGCTTGTAAATCGGGAACCAAGAAGAACTCCCATAGCATCTCGTGGTTCGCGAATGTAGGGTGTAAAAGCAAGATGTTGAGAAAGGAGTGGGTGCGTATCTGGATATCCTTGAGCAATGCTCGTGACGGCTTGGAGGGTATCTGAAATGGTGAGCGTTGGTTGGAAATGTTCGGTATCCAAGACGCCGGATTCTCCATGGCGAGAAGGCTCGCTAAGCGTTCGAAGTCCGCCACGGAACGGCGAGACGTGGTCACTGTGTAACTCGTGGTGTCTGCTGGAGCACCCGATTTAAGGACCAACCGTATGGTAGCATCTTCTACAAAGAAAGACCTGACAACGCCGGTAACCCGGGCGTCTGCGCCCGGCGGCATGGTAAAGAGTGTTAGGTCGTCGATCTTGTTCCGGACATCGTCGTCCTTGGCGAGTTCGACAGCCGTCAAGCCTCGTAACTCCTTTGCCGCAATGTCGACCCGCTGGTCTGAATAGAGCGCTCTCACCATGTCATAGCGGCCGTACTTGCTGGCCACCATGAGCGGCGTGAATTTCCTGTCATTCGTGGCGTTAACATCGACGTCGCAATAGTGAAGAATCTGAAGCGCGAGCTGGTGGTCATTAATGATGTGCAGGAGCGTGTTCCCCTTCAAATCCACATGATCGTCCAGGTGAAGCGGCTCGCCATCGCCTTGTGCTTCCATTGCGACCTTGAGGCCGGTCTCGACCATCTCATGGTAATTCGCATGATCGTACGAACGGCACAATGCAAACAAAGGAGTCTGGCCATTTTTGTCTTTCTGGCGCCAGGGTAACAGCTTACCGATGCGCGCGATTAGGGCCGGCGAGTGGAACAGGTAGTGCGCGATGCTTCGGCCGCGGCTGTCTTGTAGTGCGAAGTAGGTCCTAACTTGCGGCCCCGTCGCTGACGACATAACAAAGTCTAGAATTATGTTGATCAACTCAGTATGTCCCAGCTGGACGGCTGCGCTCAGCAGGCTGGTGCCTTCATGGTTGCAATCTTGCAAGATGGTGTCGAGGGGAAAGTAATCCGTAAGGGACAGTAAATACCTCAACACTTCCGGTCGCTCATTCTGGATTGCCATCATTGGAACCGACTCCCCAAGGGAATCTTGGGTTTGGCATAAGCGCTCAATTGAGGTGTCGCCCTCGATGCCGCTGCCCATGGTAGCGACACTTGCAGCATTGGAATGATACGAATATTCAGAGCCGCTTGACATACTCCTAACATCCATCGAGACTTTCTTAGGGCGTTTTATTGGCGGCAGTCCTGCTTCATCTTCAGGGGAGCTCTGGAAAGGAAAGACGTGACTCAGACCCGATCCTCGAGAATAAGCCTCGGATGGCGTGAATACAGTCGACGATCTTCTGGAGGAGCCGTTCATCATACTCCAGCTGACAGATGGCGCCTGGCTCGAGATCGGCGATGGAGTCGGCTCATCCTCATCATCTTCAATTGGATTCGCATCGGGGTCCATGATCCTTTTGAGTTCAGCCATATCGCCCTTCCTTGTTGCGTCCCACAAGGCTTTATTGCGTCGACTTGCCCTCCTGAGAGTGCTCGAGTCTTTGAGTAAGTAAGCCAGGACGGCTTCGAAGGTGCTTAGGGCGTAACCCATCTCTCCGCTCTCCACATCATCAATAAATATGAAGTGCCTCATATAGAGGAGTCGTGCGTGTAGATTCCTGACACCCGCTCGAATTACGACATGAAGGAATAGCGATACAAGGGTGTCCGCATTGATGGTGAGAATTGGTTTCTCTGAGGTTGCCCCATCTTGGACATCAGGTCTCGGCTGCTGGGTAAGTTGAGTGGCGGCCTTCATTGCCGATAATAACGAGTCCATCATATCTTGAGCGCACATGGCGGTGGTCATCTTACGAAATTCTGCGACAGCAGCTTCGAGTCTCGTGGTTAGTTCATGTTTTGCCCCCAGGCCTCCTTCTATGGAGATACCCAGTTGCGATATGTCGATGAACTCCATCTGCCGTATTTTAGCCTCCAGCTCCAAGTCATCCTGCCTGCGCATCGCTGCCAGTCGGGGCCATAGGAGGCCGTGGACGTTCTCGGCCACATATCTTTCAACGAGTCGCTCCACTATGGGGCCAGTAAGGTCTGTGGTCGCACCAAGCATTGAAAGCTGCTGTTTGTCGACGGACTGAAAAAGGTCAATGGCACTTGTGACAGCAGTTTCTAACGAAGCCCTCATCACAAATTCATCATCCTCCGCAAAGAAGTTTTCTGTGCCAGCGCTGCCACCCTCTCCGTTCACACTCAACCGTTGCCCAGATATGCTATCTGAACGGACTTTCCTCATGGCTGTAGCTATGGGCCCATCCGGCAAGGGATCAGGGATGTCTGAAGCCGATGGCGGGGGTGGAAGGGGCTTTTGAAAGACCATCGTGAATTCCCTGAACAGCTTCTCCAGCCCGGGATGCATCTGCCTTGCAATGATGGGGAAGTGGTTCAAGAGGTCGTGGAAACTCTTGATCTCTTTCTTTCTCGGTAGGCTCGGTTCTCCATTCTCAAGAGCAGATATTTGGTTCGCTTCCTCTCGCTTCTTCTTAGCCATGCCCTCAGTGAAGATAGCAGGCTCGACTATTATTTCCTCCCAAATCCCAACCAACGGTCGCGATATGTAATAGATCAGCCATTGTCGAGGCTCGACAGTGTCTGCGTACCAGACGGAATCGCTCTGTAGCTGGGCCTGGGCAAGTGTCTTGAAGCCTGCGCAAGCTAGTTAGAGGGCCGACCCAAACGCAAGAGCAAAGCCGCTTATGATAGAAGCAAGGGGAAGCCTTACCCTTGTTGCTATACACGGTCGCATCTTTAATGACGATACTTCGCCCGTTGAGAGTAGAGTACTGTCTCGCCTTGCCCCTCACCTCGCGCAGATTCCCGACAGCATCCTTCCCTCCCGCAGCAGTAGCCGGGCTGGGAATTCGCAGTACATGGCTTCCCAAGAACTCTTCAGACGCGATGAGTTCAGCTGACGACTGACCGCTTTCGGTTTCGCGGGAGGTAAGGAGAAACTCGGTGGTCGGGACGAGGAGAATATGGTGGTGGACGGGGCTGCACTGGGAGACGATAGGGTTGCCCGGCTTGAAGAAGGCCGCTAGGAATGGGTTCAATGGTTGCATTCAAGCAGCTGAGGGTTGTGACTGCTTTACCATGTCCCCAGGCTTTGCGCCAGGAGTTGATCGACTTCGGTTATCAATCGCACGGACTTGTCGCAATCAGTGGAACTGTCGGGACGGAGGGAGGTGGGATGGAAGCTCTCTTGTTATGATCTTCGGTCTGTTGGTAGGCTATGCAGCCTATCAGTGTGTACTTAATTGCCGATTCGAGAACCCGAAATGACGCTCCGTAACTTTATGGCGACGGTTATAATTAGTTCGCTAAATTCGTATAAAATATGACTGCATTGCGGCGAGGGTGAGTGAAGTCGTGATGTAAAAGTCAGGGGTGACAAAGCCAGCGGACCCCCAATCAATTGCACAGGCTAAACTTTGGTACGTACCATCTAATAAGTGCTTCCCGTAGCGACGCTAACCTATGGGCCTGCATGTGCTGGTGGATCAAAACTGACGCCACGGCCAAGGATAAATTAACGTAAGAAACTGGGCTCCAGCGGGTGAAGGCAGCCATCTCGGTACCGGCGTTACAATTTCGCCGATCTTCACACGTCAAACGACTACAGCTCAGTTCGAGCCCAATTCCTCAGAGTTTCAGGGGAAAGCCTCTTAAAGTTCTACAAGTCCTCAAAGTGTCATCCGCTAGAACCCGATAAAAATTGTACATATTTCATATGACAGCATCTAGTGTATTATCTCAGCCTTAGATCTTTACTCACAGGCGCCCTTCTTGGGGCCTACGAGCTTCCAGCAGCATTCGTTGCCTTTGGTCCTGGGGTGACTCCTACAGAGTTAGTGTGCGTCTGCCATGGCACCGGCAGTAACGGAAGCCCCGGTGTCGGAACACTCGTAGTGCCGGGGAGCTCGTCCAAGAAGGGGCGCCGTCGCGGACGCGAGCCTGGCATTCAGCCCAGCGGCGATATCGTCGCAGTGCACATGAAGCCAGTCCCAGGACGCCTTCAGGGACGTGCACTAGCTGCGCCGGTGTCTGCTCCTCGAGTCCCGTCTCCGTGACCAGGTAGAAAGATACGCGGTCGAAGACGTGGAAGGGGCAGCGGATGGTTCAGGTGTGGGTTCCGAGGCTAGTGTCCGGCAATCACTAGCCTGCCGGATGGCGATCGACTGCCAATTGTGGCTGATACGGCCGACTATGCAAACCATTTCAAATACAGATTCGGTTGCTGGTCCGCCAGATGCTAGGAGAGTGGCGAGGTTCTGGATTGCATGTGAGAGCCTTCCTATTATTGACGTACTGTGCTTCTGGCTGCCCAGGATTCTGCGAGGACTCGCTGCTTTCAGTTAACATTTACTTAGTTCCGGTTGAGCCCAACCTTGCCAACTCTTCTTAATCTGATCAGAGCCATAAGACATACTAACAATATCCACCCGGTCTTGGTCCAGAAAGCTGCCCTGTAGCCTTCTTCTTGGGCTTTAGGGATCTTTTTACTGTCGCATTGCGATCTTTGTGTGAACCAACTGACAACAATACTAACGATCGCCAGCCCGATGGAGTAGCCGAATTGACCGGCCGTGTTGAGAAATGGCCACGCGAGAGACTGCGTGTCGTCACGAAACACTTCGCTGAATATGATGAAACCCAAGCAGAATAGAACATCCTGTTACATCTGAGGAACCAGGGTTTCGCTGTGCTTGTGTAGCTTTTTATCGGAGCATACAATAAATGTACAGACCTCGTTTGTGCTTTAGACTGTGGAACAAATGCCAGAGGCCGTGGCTTACCCCACCAATCACAAGGATTGAATCTCCAGGCCTTATTGCCAGCTGCGAACCAGCATTTGATGAGGTAAGGCATAATCCATGGCAGGGGAGGGAAGGGACTGCCACCTTCATATGGTTTATCGGCGCATCCAAGTACACACGGGAAAACATCGTACTGGAAATACTGGGTTAGAAATCGTTGAAGCTCTGACAAAAGGGGGGAGTGCGGCAGGGTATCGAACTTACCAACATGCCGATATTCCCTGTTTGCTTGGCAATGTTCTCCGCTTGGTCCCACGTCTTTTTAGGCTCAGGCTATCCAAATCGTTCAGCTTCAGCAACACATCAATTTCAGCATACAAGTGATCCGTCAACTCCTTGCTGAACGAGTCTATGATGTCTTTCATGCCACCTCCCTGCAGTATTCTTCGGGCGTCGTAGCGGAACAATATCCCAGCAGCCTCTCCATACCAGAGTGGAACAGTTCATGTTGATGTCTCGGGTCGTCCATCAGGCCAGGCCTGCCGCTAAACTTTTCCATTTCTGGAAAAATGAACAATTCCACCCAGTGGTGATGGTTCACCATTTTGACCTATGAATGGACATAGAACAGCAAGTGTTTTACAGCGCTTGCTCTATAGCCGTCGTCGGAAAAAGTGGGCACGTAGGGTGCTTGTTGAATAATGGCATTGAGCCCTCGAATGATAACATTATGGGCGCCAGCCATTTCAGAGGCGACGCGCACGTAGGAATGATCATCCTGACTAAGAATTAACAGCCACAGTGGGCTTAGCTCGGTATCTTGTGGATAAGGAACGGACATTCAGGCGCTTGGATGGGGTTGCGATAAGGTAGAAAGGCTCGTCAGCCCATGGGGCATCGGATGGTTTCGTAGACATCTCCTGAATCACTTGTTGGTGATTGAACAGTAGACGGGAATACAAGGGGTGGCTGACAATTGTCAGTCCAGTCGATGAATCGATTCAGAGAAGAGAAATATATGCGATTGCGAACGACGTAAGCACCAGGTTCAAGAGAAGTTGAAATAAAGTTTCATTAAGGGGGTGGAGGTTTGGAAATGCGAATCTCAAGCATTGTTCCAGACACTCCCTCTGGTGTCTTGGGAAATATTTTGATTGGATTAGAGCCGAAAGCATATGCATATGCGTGCTTGTAACAGCTTCTTGGCACCAAACGCCAACTCAGCGATCAGCCACACCTTTCTAGTCGAACTGTTGGTATGTAGGTTTACTGCTACGTAGTGGCTTCTGGATAGGAGGTGTGGTTCTTTATGACGAGGCTGCGGCTTGGCCAAACCCGACTTCATATTTTGCATTCCGCGCGTGTAATACTGGCTGCATAACGACTCGCCGTTGTAATATCTGTTAGAGACAGAGGTCGAAGCAACGCAATCCCACGCCACCAACCACCCCCGTGGAGTGAGTTGACGTCCATCGACCGCCATACAAAAATATATGGATGGAACTGGCAAAATCCCCAAATGGATGGCTATCGGTAGATCTTAATGGACGACTTTAGGATATCTCAAGGAACGTTCTTGATATTAAAGTAGGTGTTATTTCTGTATATATATCGCGGAATACGTAAATCATTTAATTTGGAGCTTTATAGTATTTCGGGGGTTAATAACGGTTACATAAATTTGTTAATATATTATTAATAAAATAATATCAGAAATACCGGGTTAACAAGGGCTGGGCTAGCAGGGGTTAGGTTAAAAATAGAAGATGTTATATAAATATCGTAATGTTAATATATAGCTCCTTCAAAGGTCCATACGTAAATTCGGAAAATTAAAAATATATCGGAAACTGGAACGGCTGGTCGGTTTAACCAACTATTAAACCTAGTCGTACGGTTTATATTAGCAACAATTGTCAGATATAGGGGACATCAGTTGTGTTATTGTATTAGGTCAGTTGCAGGTGCTGTTGCACTCATACAACTTTAAGTAGCTTAGCTCCGGAACATATATGGGCCGATCAGTAGGTAACCTTTCCGTATATGGGGTACGCTACGCACCCCCCAGCTAGCTAACACACCCCCTTAACGCCTTAAAGCATTCACGGCGTTGATCACCACATTTCATCATTTCCTAGAGCCATAGCTATCTATTCCACCTCTCCTCCGGCGATTGAATCCTTTTAATTAACTAATTCCTTATTTAAAATAACTTTTAAAGCTTTCCTTTGTTAATCCAAGGCTTCGGTAATATCTATTAGTCCTAACTGCTTTTTAAAATGCTTAAAAGCTTTTTATAACAAGGCTTTAATTAATTTATCTATTAGCATATCGCTTATAGGCATATAATTTACTTTAATTAAATCCCTTTTTATTACCTTTTATAATTAATAATTATATATATTTACGTATTATAACTTTATTTATAAAAAGGCGACGTCGGCGTTAATTAACCGTATTATTTATTAATTATCGTATTATATATTTAACGGTTTTATATTTAAGTTAAGTTTTAATTTTTTAATTAATTAAAAAATAACTAAAGTTTTTTTTTATAATTTACGTAAAAAATAATAACTTTAATTCGATTATAAAAATAATTATTATATTTTATTTATTTGCTTATTATTTTATTATTTTTCCGAATAACTTTATAACGTAAATTTAAAAACTTTTTCGGTTAATCGAATTATTTACAAAAAAAACGTTATTTTAAATATTTATTAAATCCTTAATACTAAACTATAACGTTAATATCTTAATACCGATTAAATATAATATAATTTTATTAATAACGTTATAATATACATTATTAAGGTTTTAATTAAATCGTATAAATCGGGATATTATAAAGGATATATTAAATTACGTATTAATTATAATATATAAAATAAACCTAAGTTTTTTGGTATTTATTAATTAAGCTTAAATAAGTTAAATTAAAATTTAATAATAATTTAATATTTATTATTAACGTTTTTAAAAAATTATTTAAACTTTTTTTAAAAATTAAATTAATTAACTTATTTATAAAATCCGATTACAATAATTAAATTTTTTTATTAAATTTATTTTTAATTATTTCGATTTTAAAAAATTATTATATATTTTCGTTATTTATAAAAATATATTATTTTTATAATTATTAAATTAATTAATTAATAAAATTTTAATAATTTTTATTATACGTAACGATTATATCGTCGACGTAAAAAAAAGTACTCCTTAATAAAAAAAATAACATAATTTATAAAAAATAAAGTTAAATTTTGAATTATTAAATATATTAATAAAATCCTTTTATTTAGAAAATGGAAATTCTTTTAATTTATATAATTCTTTTTAATTAAAATCTTTTTATTACGTTATAAATATTTTAAAAACGTTTTTATATATATTTCGTAAAATAAATTCGCGTTAATAAAAGCGTTTATAACATTATATTATTTAAA
This sequence comes from Monosporascus ibericus, assembly GCA_004154915.1. Classification (NCBI taxonomy): domain Eukaryota; kingdom Fungi; phylum Ascomycota; class Sordariomycetes; order Xylariales; genus Monosporascus; species Monosporascus ibericus. The sequence goes on along the minus strand of QJNU01000150.1, from coordinate 69,104 downwards.
CTTTAAGTTAAATTTAACCGTAATAATAATTAAAGTTCGAAATAATTTTTTAATTAACGTAAATATATATATATTTTTATAAACCTTTTTAAATTATTAATTACCTTATATAATAAAACGGATTTTGCATTTTTAAAGTTAATTATGTTTATCAAATTTATAAATATATACTTATATACATTTTAAAACTTATTTTTTTTAATTAAGGATTAATTAATAACCTTTTAAAATTTTATTTTTTTATAATTTTATAAATAAGTTAATTCGGTTTTACGGAATATTTTTTTAACGGGTATATATTTAGCTTTTTATAGCTTTACGGCCGTAACGGTAAATCTTACTTATATATTTAGTTTCGTAACTTAAATAACCTTTTTTATTTTAATAAATTAAAGCTTTTTTAATTAAAATGACGCATATTTTAAGTTTTTATTTTTTTTAAATTTCCGTAATTTATTAACCGGTTATTATACGTACTTATAAAATAAATTATTCGTTTTATATTAAATACGGCTTTTTATATTTTATGATCGATTTTAATAATATTATTATAATACGAAACGTACGGGAAAATTATATTTATAACCCGTAAGGTACCTTTATTTTTTATTATTACTTTAAGTTAAATAATATAATAAAAATTTAAAGTTACTTTTATTTTTTCCGCTAGCGTAACAGTTATAATAATTATTAAAATAAATGTTAATAACGGTAATAATTTAAAAAACGGAAATAATTTAAATATAACGGTTATATAAAGGTAATTAATTTTTTAAGAATAAACTTGTTTTTTATCCCGTACGTTTTTTTAAACGTTAATATTATTTTAAAGTTAACTTTTTTATTTAGCTAATAATTAAATTATTCGATTTAAGTTTTTATTTTTTTTATATATATATAAAATAATTAATAACTTAATTAAATATGGTAACTTATTAAAATAAGTTTTATAATTCGTTTTTAATAACGTAAAATAAATTATCTTTAAAGATTTTAATATTATATAAAAAAATAACCTTTTTATTAAATTAAACGTTTTAAATAACGATAATTTTATTAATTAATAAATTTTAAATTTTATAAATATTCGTAAATTAATAATCGATAAAAAGGTTAATTTATATTTTAAGATTTAATTTTTAAAACTTTTGTTTTTTTTCTATAACGGTAATCGTTATAACGTAAACTATATAATTATAAGTTTAAAGGTAAACTTATTAAGATTTTCGATTAAATATTATAACGTTATTTTTATACGTTAAATAAATATAATAAAATTTATATAAAATTTGTTAAAAAAATATTTTAAGGTATAGTTATATAAATATATTATTATTTTAAAAATATATACGATTAAAAACGTTAAGAATTTAACGTTATTTTATATTGTAATTATTTTTTTTAATTATATTTTTTAAGCATTTTATATTTCCGTTTTAAGTTTAAATATATAATATTAAAAACTTAAGTTTAATATTAAAAAAAGGTAATTAAAATAAATCTTAAAGTTAATAACTTTTTAAAATTTTATTATCGTATTCGATTATTTATAAAAAAATTATATTTTAAGTTTTTATAATTTATAAAAAATATTAAAACGTTATAATTAATATATTTTACTTTTGGTTTTTTAAGTAAATATTTTAAATAAAGCTTAAATATCTATTATTAATAAATTTAACGTATTTATATTTTTTTAAAGTTTTTTTCGAAATTAATAAAGTTAACGGCGATTTTTTTACTTAATTAAAATAAATTTTCCCGAAATTCGTAACGTATTTACTTTTTTGCTTTAACCTTATTATATATTTAATATTTAATTATTATAAAACTTTTTAATCGGATTTTCTTAATATAAAAATTTAATTATATAATTATTTTAAAATTTAAATAATTTAATTATAAATATTATATAATACCGTTATTTATACGTAATAACTTTTTCGTTTATAAATTAATATTTTATCCATAAATAATTAAAATTATATAAAATATTATTACGTTAATATTTTCGATAACGAATTAATTAAATTTATTTATTAACGTAATAATTATTTAATTATATTTATCTTAAATAAGATTATTAATTTCTCGGTTATCTTATTAGAATTTTTCTTTTCGGAATTATTTAAAAAATATTAAATTATATATAAAATTTTCGTAAAAAGTTATATCGTATAAATATACCGTTTTTTAGCTTTTAAAATTTTAAAATAATATATGTATTTTTCTGTAACCTTTAATTAAAATATAATTGTTTTTTACGTATATTCCGTTACCTTAAATCGTTATTTTATAATTTAAGAACTTATTAATTAAATTAAAAATATATATCGTAAACCTTAACTTTAAAATAAATAAATTTCTTAAAAAGTAAAATAAAGTATTTATAATATTACGTTAATTAATAATTAAAAAATAAATTAAAATTTCTTTTTTTTTATAGTTTTTAATAAACGATCGATCTTTTTTTAAAAAATTAATTAAAAATAATCCGATTTTTAATTAATAATATTATTATTTTTATAAACTTTAAATTTATAAAGGCTTTTTTAAAAAATACGTAATAATATTAAGGTAATCGATATAAGGTATTATAATATGCTTTATAACGGATGTCTTAATCGTTTAATTCGTAACGTTTTCGTTTGTTAATATTTCGATTTAAGTAAAACCTATTTCGTTTATTCTATTTTAAACCCCGTCTTAAATTTTTATTTTTCGGCTAATGGTTAATAAGTTTAGTTTTTTTTTAATTAAAATCGTTCGGATTAAATAATTTCGTAAAAACTTTATAAAACGTTAAAAACGTTATTTTAACGTTTTTTAATATAATTAATAAATAAGTTATAATTTAATAATTTAAAAGGTTAATAATTACTTTTTAATAATTAATCGTATCGTTTTTTATTTTAATCTTCCTTATTATTTGGAAGGTAATCGTTCAGATTTTCATAATTGGAACTATTACTATATATAAATCGTTAACCTATACGATCGTCGTTTTCGTTTCCGGAATTCCGTATTATTACCCTTAAGCCATAAATTTTTATTATTTCCCAATTTATTCGTTTAGTTTTTTTGTTAACTTTAAGGCTTATTTTAATTAATTACGGTATTTTCGTCAAATATTAATTAAAAGCTTATTATCGTATATTTTACCAAATTCGGTTAACGTAACGTATTATTTCCATAAATTCTTTTCTGGAAAAAAATTCGTTTTTTTAATCGTTAAAAATACCGATTTCAGGATTTAATTTATAAGGCTATTTATATTTTTACGAAAAATATCCTATTTTTTATTTATATAAATATATTCCGTAAAACCTTAATTATAAACTTATTTACTTTCGGTTATTATTTTAAAAGTATTCGTTAAATAATTCGTCTAATCGACTTTTTCGATTTATATAGTTTTTTCGGTAAATAAATTAACCGTTCGCGTTATTATTTAACGAAATCGTCTTTTTAAATAAGTAATTATTTTAGGTTTCGTAAGTTTAATAAATTATTTAAGTAATTAATTAAAATCGATATAATTTTATATATTAAAAATACGTATTTTAATTTAAAATTCAACTTTAAAACGGTCCTAATCCTTAGGTCCTTTATAAATAATTAAAAACGTCGATTATGCGGTCGTTATTATTATTATTAAAATATATAAATAATTACTATTAATATATAAGCTATATTATTTTAGTAACAATTAATTTGTTAATATATACGCAAATTAAACGAATAAGATTCTTAATTATCAGATATAGGGGACATTAGTTATATTGTTATATTCGGTCAGTTGCAGCTGTTATTGCACTTATCCAACTTTAAGTGCTTAGCTCCGGAACACATATGGGCCGATCAGTAGGTGACCTTTCCGTATATGGGGTGCGCTACGCACCCCCAGCTAGCTGACAATAGCTATACGGGCTGCTTTTTGTTTACCTATCTGGCTAGTTTAACTTTCTGGGCCTTTAATTGGTTACGAGTTTCCTTAAAAGTATTAATAAGTTCGGTCTTATCGTTAATAAAATACGTAATTAGGTCAATTAACTAGTCGAATTATTATAAGGCCTTTTGTTAAAAGAAATTAAGTTAAGTTTTTTCGTTATTAAAACTTATAATATTATTCTTAAGAATTTAAAAGGGTTTTTTAAGAGCGGGCTGTTTATTAAATAATATAATATTAAGCGTATTACTTAAAGTTTAATAATATTATTAAACCAAAGTTTATAGCGCATAACGGCTGGTCGGTGTAACCAATTATTAAATTTAAATCGTACGGTTTATGTTAGCAGTAGTATCATAAAGAATTAAGCAATTAGGTATGCGATAATTACGTTTAGTAATAGCAAATTGTTAAAGGTAATCTGGGTAATTAAGTTATATTATCAGCTGATATTATTTAAATTATAAGAAAGGCAATAACCGTATTTATGTATTGGTGCTATAATAACTTATTTATATGGTTCGAATGGCTTTATCGTCGAGTCCATCGAGCCAGTGGAGCCTGGCTCGAATGGCTCTGCCATCAAGCCTGTCGAGCCTGTGGAGCCTGGCTCGAATAGCTCGACCGTCGAGCCTATCGAGCCATCACGTGATCCTGAACTACAAGGTACTTGTGTCATGGCGCCGACCGTCTCCACAGAAGCCAAACACGTTGGGTCATAACAGATTGGTTACGTAAATAATAATATGTACCACGTATCGGTTTTTTTATAATAATGTATTATTACCGTTCCTAACGTCGCCTTCGACGAAAGAAAAAAATAATGAAACGATTAACAGCAGAAATTGTCAGCTAGTTGAGGGGTGCGTAGCATACTCTATATACGAAAAGATCACCTTCTGATCGTTATATATATGTTCCGTAGCTAAGCTACCTAAGGTTGTACGCGTACGACAGTACCTGCCACTAATTAAATATAATAACATAACTAATGTTCTTCGTATTTAAGAATTAAAAATCTTATTCGCTTAATTCGCGTATATATTAATTAATAAATTATTAGTAAAACGATTAAAGTTATATATTGATAGTAATTATCTATATATTTTAGTAATAATATATACGACTGTATAATTAACGTCCTGTAGCGGTGATAAAAATAATAAAATCGTCTTAAAGCTAAAATTTAACTTATAACGTACGCGTTTAATATTTCATGCTGTATTAACTCTAATTAAAACGATTTGTAGTTTAAAGAATGTATAAGTCTCGATATAATTATTGCTTTAAAAAGACGATTTCGTTAACCGATAAAACAGGTAGTTCGTCGTTTAAAGGAACCATATATATTAAATATGTCGATCGAAGGGGCTATCTGAGAAGTCTTTTTAAAATAATTGTCGAAAATAAATAAATTTAGATTTAAAGCTTGGCGATATATATAACGTCTCAGATAAGCGAGCGAGCCGTTTTTCGGCACCTTGTAATAACAAATCTGAATTAATTAACTATGAAAAATCAAGTTAATTAAAGCTCATTAGATTGTTTTTTTCTAAACGTATTTATCACTTTTTTATACATAGGCGCATTATATCCGAGCTTGCTATAAACGTTATATTTCCGTTCTTTTATTTTAACCCCTTTACGACAGTTACTTTTAGCCGTTATTAACTGCATTCTGTTTACTATTCTCTTTCTTTTCGACTAAAAGAACTTTTCCTTTTTATATTGTAAATATTCTTCTTTTTTAAAAACGTCTGTTTTTAATTCTTCGACGTTGACTTAGAATATAATTTCTTTTACGGAATTGGACGGCTTTTCCTAAAGAAAAGCGGCTTTATGCGAAAGTAATATATAACCTTTTGTTATAAAATTAACCAATTTAATTATTCTTATTAATAAATTGCCTTGGTAATTTTTAATACTTTTTACAAATACTGTCCTTATTTTATTACCTTAAGGATATTTTTAATTTTTTTCGCGGACGGAGAAATAAAACCAGTAAAAAGTGAACGGAAAAACGGTTGGTATAAATGAAACCGGAACCATTTTTCATTCGAAGAAACGTTATTAAGATCGAATAAAAACAGTCCAGCTATTACGAATCCGGATTTAATTTAATTAAACCTTCAGATGACTTTAAACGCGTTATAAAACCCGAAGAAAATATTCTCCTTCCGGATATAGGTATAATGTTATGATTAAACAAGACTTGGCTCCGAGAACGGTCGGGTCAAGGGCCACAAATCTTACTAACCCGAATTACGTAATAAGTGCTTAGTTAAAATCCACTAAGTACTACGGAGCTAAGGTTGCTTAGTAGATTAATATTAAGCATATTATTTAACGGAAACTTATTAACTAAAAAGGTAAAGATAAAAAAGAATTATATAATTACGTTTATTATTATAGTTTAAATAGTGCCAGCTTATAATATAACTTAGTTACCTAAATTACTTTTAATAATTTGCTATTACTAAGCGTAAATATCGTATACCTTAGTGCTTAATCTTTTACGGTACTGCTGTGAACATATTGAAATGGTGCAGGGTGCAGAGCCGGATACATAGCTTTGCCGATCAATTAGTTATCACCAGTCATGTATTTCTAGGAGTTCATTTTTCGCTGGGCGCAACCCTAAAAAGAGGAGACACTTATTATCGCTATACATATGGATTTAACATCACATAATATAACTTGCGTTACCTTTATTATCTCTTAAACCGCGGGTTTAATCGTAACATTCTTATTAATTATGCATTAATTAAAACCAAATCATCCCGTCCTAATTTATTTAGCTGCTAATGTAAGGAGATTAGCTTTAATTAATTACCGAAGTAACTTACGATTTCCGATTATTAAACGAAAAGGATAAGGTCTTAATTAAAATACGACCTCGATTATGATTACGGCTACAATTACGAACATAACAACTTAATAACGATGCGCGAACTCGACGACTAAGAAAAAAATAAGGTTTTACGATAACGCCGCGATTTTTTTTTCGATTAATAAAAAAGCTGCTAAATTAAAATTACAATACCTTATTTTAAGACACGGCTTTTTTCGGAAAACGACAAAAAAGCATAAGCGCGAAAAATAACCGGTTTCGAAATATAAATTAATTACCTAAGTTTTAAACCGATTACGTAATTTAAAAAACAAATTATGTTATGTAAATATTACCGTAATAAGATTAAGATTACGAAACATTTTAAATTAAAGCGATTAAAACCATAATTACGTCGCTAGCAACGTAATTATTTAGATTTTAACTAATTAAATAATAGGACCGACGACAAAATTAACGATATAAAATAAGTTACGAATTTAGGTAAGAAAAAAAATAAGGTTATAAATTTATTAATATTACGAATAAAAAAAATATATAAAAAAGGATTAATATCCTTTAATATAATGCGAAAGTCAAAAATAAAACAATAAATAATATATTTTGGACCTTGCTGGCGTTAACCGGATAACATCTTATTTAGTTATTATTAAAAGGTATTATTTAGGACCTGCTATTTTTAGTTAGCTTTAATATTAAAGTATTTAAGTTGGTAATAAAAGTATTAATAAATAAGCTGGAAAAGGCCCAGTTTAATATGGGCCAAAAACGACACGTTAATCAGGATAAAACCGTTAGGGCAAATAATAAAAGGAAAAGGTTGCTTATTTTTTTGTTTTAAAAAAAAGGGGGAATATATTTAAGATAAGTATTACGGATAATTATTTACTTTATGCTTAAATATATTTCTGTTAATCCGGCGTTTTAAAACCCGAATAATCTTAAGATTAATAAATCTGATTAATTTAAAATAAACATTAATAGGTATACTAAAAGCTCGTTAAAGCTTTTTAAGATTATTACTTAAATTAAACGATAATAAGGTCTTTTACTTATACCGAAGTTCTTTATTTTTTAAAAAAACTGAAATCCTGCTTTAGATATTATTATTTAATACCGATCGATAAAGAACCTTTACGAAAGTAAAGTTAATAAGGAAAAGCTTCCAGGTAATCCGATTAAATCCCTAAAACTTGTACGGAATTCGAACTTTTAAGCAGTTCCTGGAATTTCGATTAAAATCCCGTAAGAACGAAAAATTACATAATTTTACGAATTTTCAAAATTATTTATAGGATTTGCGGTATCGATATTAAACGTTATAACTTTTGGACAGATTAATTAATAAAAATACGGCTTCTTAATGGATTTTATAAACCGGCTTTCGTTTTTAATAATTCTTTCGGACTTATTTGCCTTTCCGGATTTTCGCTTTTTTAAAATTAGAGTTACCGATTAATTTAAAAGGGTTAGTAAATTATTTAAGAAATATAAATTAACAAAGTTTAAGATAATTATTAAGTAACCTTTTTGGAAGGATAATAATTTTATAAAGGACCAAGTTAAGGTTGCTATTAAGGGATTTACCAAATAAAATAACATTATTAAGGTTATGTTAAAAGATTCTAAGTTATAAAACTTAAAGCAAATTCGGATTATTAAGAACCGATTAAAAACTTTAACGAAATAAGCGTAACGTAATAAACTTAATCAAGTTTATAACTACTATTTAAAATATATTATTAAGGTAAAACATATCCTGGAAAAATTTAAGCTAAAAGGAAAAATAACTAATAAGGATAAGTATACGAAAGGCTTATTAAAAGGATTATCTGCCGGTTATTTCGAAGAAGTTTTTAATGATTCCTTTATAAAGCTCGAAAATTTATATGCAACAAATTACGACAATGCGTTAATATTAATCAAAAATTAAGCTTTTAAAAAGGTTAAATTGCTTAAATATAAAAGCCGTAGCCGATAATAAGGAAATGTCCGTTTTAATATTAACCATAAGGATAACGACCGGCTTTATTTAACTTAATAACTTAAGTAATAACAATAAAAAAGCTTTTAACCGCGATAGATATTAGCGAACAGGATTAATTAGGTATTCGAAATTACGAATATATTATAGGATTTAAAAATTGCTTAAATTCGATAAATTTAAAATTTAAAGGCTTTTAAGGAGGAAATACGTAACCGAAAAACTATTTAGAATTTATAATATTACGCTTTACCAAAACAGGAAATACTTTAAGCTTATAGTTATGGTATTAACTTTTCGATTAATATAATAAGCTTTTAACCGGATAAGTTTAATCGATTAAGTTTTTACCGTAATTAAAGTAATTACCGAAATCGTAAAAGTTATCCAAGTAGTTATTTAAGTCGAAAAAAACGATATGGCGGTTTTAATTATGGTACTTCTTAATTTTATTTAAAACCTGGACATAATATAAATAAATATTATTTATTTAGGAATATAAAAAGTACGAAATTGATTTTATTTAACGATAACGGATATACGATTTACCTAAGAATATCTAACGATCGAATTACGTTAGGTATGATATAGTTTCCCTAGGTCCTTAAAAATTAAGCTATCGACCAGCAGATTCCGATTTGGAAGAAAGTTTTAAAAGGGATCTATAACTTACCGGGCTTTCCCAGTTGCTTTAGGGAAAAGATACGATACTTTGATCGGCGAGACGATATTTATAAAGGCAGGAAGTTGATTAAAACTAATTCGGATAATACCTTAATTACTTTTATTAATTTTCCGAAACTTATATAGATTTTAAAGCCGTCCCGATAGCATTTTGCTATTAATTAAAACCATGTAATTAAGATTAATATAACCTATTTTATCGGAAAGGACGGAAAGCTATTTTACAAAAAGGTACCCTTACGTAATTAGCTATAAAGTAACCTTATCGAAAGTAAAGATATCTGATATTTGGAGGAAATCCGTACTTTGGAGGTCGACGACTTTAATCAGCCCGCCCTACTTATTAACGTTATAATAACTAAGCGCGTTAAGAAAGGAAAAAAGAAATTTAATAACAATACGAAAAAAATATAAAACCGATAATAATAACTTAATAAATGACGGACCTTTATTTTATAATATCGAACTAATTACCTAAGTAAATAACGTAATTTAAACGAACGGTACGATTTAAATACTTATTATTACCTAAGTAAATAGTATTATCTAAACCGATAATACTTTTAATTATAAAGGCTTAATCGATAAACATATCGTTAAGTTTTAAGAGAAAAAGATCCGTAAGAATTTTAAAAGAAAGTTCGAAATTACCTAATCGGAATTAAGAAAAGTTTATCCAGATTTCGGCAAGGTTTTTAAGAATTTCATAGCTATTAAGATTTTAAACGTATTTGGTCGCAAAAGCAGAAAAACGATTAAAATAACCGAAATTAAAATAAAAAGATCCGAATTTTTGAAAACAAAAGAAATCTTTAGGATTTTAACCATAAATATTGGATATAAGTTAAAAACTTAACAAAAGGTAAAGGTTTTATCGGTATAATAATATAACCCGGTTAAATATATTACCCCATTATTTAAACTTATAGTTAAGGTAAGCCATAAAGGCGGCGAAAATCTAATTAATGGAATTATCAATATAGGAACGAAATCGAGCGTTATTATCGCCTCGTACGTTAAACGATATAAATTAGTAATACGAAAAATACGAATATTATTTATAGGTTTTAATTCGTAAAAGAAAACTTTATTCGAAAATATTATTAAGGTATTTATTTAACTAGCTGGCCGATAAATTACTATCCTTATATTTATCGTTAATGATTATTTCGCTATATAGCCGCTAATATTTGGATTTAACTTTATAGCTAAATCGAATATAATACTTAATATGGACCCGGAAATAATAGAAGAAACCTTAAAGTTTAGTTCGATAAAAATCATTATCCAGTTAATCCTAGCTGGAAGGGTTATTTACAACATCCGCGTTAAAAAAAAAAGCCAGAAGAAAAGGAGCCGGTAAAACTGTAAGCCGCTTTACTAGCGAAAGTAAGCTTATAAGCAAAAAGACAAATAAATACGTTACGGGTTTATATATTTTTACGATTAATAATAGCTGTATTAATTAAAATTCGATAATTATTTAAGAAGTTATAGGAAATAAGCTGGAACCTGGAGATACGGTATTAGGATAGTTTAGTAATGAAGAACTTGCATACGTTTTATACGGAATCTTATAAGAAAAAATTCGAAAAAAAGTTAATAAGAACCGTACCGTCCAGATTAATACGATATATAAGTCGAAATAAAAAAAGGTAGTTTTTGTTAATAATGTACCATCCGATGGATTAATATTACCTAAAAACCTAGATTAAAAGGTTAAGGAATTTAAAAAAGTTTAACGAATTATTAATTAAAGCGAAAAAAGACCCGACGAATAGGATATTCCGTTAATTACATTATTTTTTAAATTTATTACCATGCTGCAAAAAGCCCGATTTATACAAAAAAGGGCTAACGTTATTTTTAATTAGTTAAACGATAAATTTATTCGTACGGAAAAAGCTTTTTTTAAAAAGATGTTATTTCGTAAAAAAGCTACCTTAGTTTAAGATTAACAGAAATATGATAAGATTAAATTTAATATCGTATCAAATTATAAGATCCGAATAATCTCTTATAAGGCGTAGTAAACTAAGGGCATAATTATGCCGGCTAACCTTAAAAATAAACTAATTAAGGTATTATGAATACGAATATAAAAAGAAATATTCGAATAATTTTATGCCGTATACAAAAACGCTTAATTCCTTATGCAAAAAAAGGATAATAAATTAGGATTAATTAATTTTGCGATAAAGTTAAACGGTATTATTTTACGAAACGCCTTTATGCCAGAAAATTGCAACGGATTTCCGCGGATTTTATTATATACTTTTTAATTACTTTTATAAATTCTTTCTTAAGTTACGATTAGGTTATATTAACCTCGGTTAGTAAAGATTTGACCATTTTCGCGATATTTTTAAAATTGCTAAAGTATACCAGTATACCTATAAGGTTTATTAACCTTATGGCTTACTTTTAAAGTATAGTCAGAAAGATTTTAAACGATTTAATGCTTAATATAACTTGCTTATTTGTCGACGACGTTAAAATTAAAGGCCCGAAAATAAAATACGATAACGAAAAGATTTCTTTAAGGATTCGCCGATTTGTTTATAAGCATATCGTTAATATTAATAAAATCTTATTTAATTATAAGTTTGTTAATACTTTAATTAATATGAAAAGGTTTTAATAATATTAAAAAACTATAATTATAATCGGATTCTTTTATAGAATAAATGGTTGCCGCCTAAATAAAGCTAAAGTAAAAAAGATTTCGGAAACTTAGCTTTATAAAAACGTTTCGGAAGTTAAAGTTTTTTTAAGTATTATGGTTTATTATCGGATTTATGTTACGTATTTTACCATAAAGGTCGAACCTGTTGTAAAATTATTTTAAAAAAATTAACTTTTCGTTTAGAGTTTTACTTAGGATAAAGCGATAAAAAGGGTTAAGAAAGTAATTACGATAACCCTGACCTTAATTACCTTAAATTATAACCTTATAGCAGGAAAAATGATTATAAAAATAAACGTAAGCAAATAAAGCTTTAAAGGCATTTTCGGATAAATAATTAATAAAATCGAATATTCCGCGCGTTTCGAAAGTGGTACTTAGAAAGGCGTTAAGTTAAATTACGACGCTAATAAGCTAAAATATCGAGCCGTTTTTAAGATCTTAAGGAAATTCCGAAACCATACTTATAAAGTCCAATTTATGTTAAAAGTTAACGTTAAGGTATTAATAGCCTAGATTAATAACTCGATAAATTCCTTACCTGGAGCATTTTTTAGCCGTTAGGTTATATGGATAAAGATGTTTAATTTCGAGATTAAGCATATTCCTAGCAAAAAGAACATAGCCGCCGACGGATTATCGAAAAAGCTACCTAAAGCTTTTAACGCGTTAAATAATTAATAAAAAGGAAAAGTTGATAACTTTATTAATATTTAGCTAAACGTTATTCGGCTTAATCTTATTTTGATTAATATAACCATGATATTTTTTATAATAAGTTAAAAATAAGGACCTTTTATTAAAGATTAATTTAAAAAGTTATAAAAATACACGAAATTCCTAACGATATTGGATTTTCCTGATCGATTACGAAACGTTCCGAATAGAAAAAAAACGGCTTTTAAAGCCGAAGCTTTAAATTATTTTGTTTAAAACGGGATTTTTTAGCGCAAGGCAGATAAGCGATACGGTACCCGGAAGGTGGTTAATAACTAGTAAAAGCAATACGCAATAATCAGGTAATGTTATAAGGATTGCGGCTATAAAGGACGAAATTCGACCTATTAGCGCATAGCAGCTTTTTATTATTAGCGTGAAATATATGAACAAATTCGAAAAGTGGTATTTGCGTATTCGAAATGCCAGAAAGCTGCTAATTAACGTTTCGAAAAGGATTACCGCTTTTTTCAGCTTATTAATATAGCTGCTATCTAGGTAATCGATATGTAATTTATGCCCAATAATAATAGTTATAAGGTTACTGTTAAGGTTAGATACGAATTATCCGGTTACTTAAAAGCTAAAGTTTTGCGTTTAATTATATTAGCTATAATGAAAAACTTTTTAAACAAGCATATTTTTTATCGATATAGCATTCTGATTAAGATTAAAGTAAACGGAAGCTTTAAGAATAAGGCCGAAATTATTAAAGTTTATAATGTTTTTAAAATTTAAAAAAAGTTGGAATTACGTATGTTATCTAACGATAAGGTTTAGTCGAAAAAGGATATATCCCGATCGTTAAAGGTTTAATAAAAATAACGAATAATATTAACAAAAGATGGGTTAAGCTCCCGCCGAAAATGATCTTCGCCGATAACATAACCGTCAAAAGTTATGGTCTTAATCCTTACGAATTGTTATACGGTTAAAAAATAATCTTACCGATTAAAATAATGTTACTAATATGGCGTATTATAAATTAAAATCTTAACACTTTAAGGGAAAACTTAATTACATAAAAAACTTAATTATTAAAAAAAAGGCCGAGGACATAACTAAGGTTATTAAAATGATCAGCAACCAAAAACGTAAGGTTGCTAAATTTGTAAACGAAAAAAACAGAAATAAGATAAAAGATAAACTTTTATAAGTAAATAACCTGGTACTTTTATATAATATATCAAGATATATTAATATGTTTAAAAATATAAAATTAAAATACCGTTAAACTAAACCGTACCTGATTAATAGAATTACTAATCGAAATACTTACTGCTTAAAGGAAATTAATAAAACGAAATTATAAAGGATTTTCCCTATTAATAAATTAAAGCAATTTATGAAAAATAAAAGAGGATATTAAAAGCCGATAAACCTATATAAAGACGACTAAATAAGGTTATTATTAAATTAACCAGACGATATTATGTTAAATACTTTAAATATTACAGAGGTTAAGTCATTTAAAAACTGGCAACTTAGACTTTAAAGCTTATAAGAATTAATATTAAGGTTTAAATACTTAATGGTCGGTTAAAAGATTACGTAATGGTAAACGATAGTAAAATACCCGAAGCAAATCGATTAAACGAACGGAAAACATTAAAGCGATTAATTAAAAGAAATTAAAAATAAAAGGTTTTCTTTCGATTTTTTATTATTTTTCTTACGATTATCTTATATAACGCCCATACCTTTTCATAATTAATTAATACTTTTAAACCTTAAAAACCGGGTTTTTATTAAATACCCAAAATTAGAAATATATTCTTTAACTATTAAATAAAGGCGGTTTTTATCGAATGCCTTAATAATTAAATAAACTTTTAAACGGATGTTTTTTTAACCTAAGGAAACCGTAAGTATTTAAGCTTTAAATGATTAAACCGATTATCCCGGAATATATACCTATAACTTTCGACAGACCCGATATAATTACCGCAAAACCTTCCATAAAATTCGAGGATTAACCAACACCTAAAACATAGGAACATATCATATTAATTAGGTTATTAAAACCTTTATATCGTCGTTCGTATAATTTACATAAAATTAAGTTAGGTATTTTAAATACTTAAATAAATAAATTAATAACATACCAAGGATTTTTGGATAATAAGTTTATAAAAGAACCTATAAGTTTACCCCGAATGATTTCGACGTATATAAAATATAATGGAAACTTTCTTCCTTAATCAACTAGCATAATAATAATATTAAATTAAATATCCGTTATAACCTAAAGGTTTATCTCGATAATTTGTTATTTATGGTACCGCCCGTTAATTGTAACGAACCTGTCATACATCCACCTGGAAGTATGAGCAGTATCCGAAATGGGGTCTTGATTTGCAAGTAACAATAGGGCGAGGAATAATTCATTAAGGGTTTTGTTCGTTAAAAAGATTTAAAGATTCTTCCCTTAATTAAAGAACGGTACAGTTACCTTTCGTTAAAAGCTTAGATTAATAGCTAAGGAGCGAAACTAAGTAAGTGCTATCTATATAAAAAACCGGTTCGTTATATATCTAATTATTTTTTAATAAATGTATCGTAAATTTATGTGATTTATGTAATTTAATTCCAGATTACTTAAATTACTTCAATTATTTAAAAGCTAAATCTTTTAGCCAACCTTTAACCGTAGCGTATTTCCGCGTTAGGTTTTAAAGGTAAAACCTTAAGACGAGAACATTATTTTCGTAATATTATTTCCTTTCTTTAAGGACCTTTATCCTAAAGATAAAAATAATAAATCGGTTTTTTTTAAAATTTATTTCTGGATTTGGTTAACCGTTATTATATTAAGCCGTATTAAAAAATAGAAAAAAGAACTTCGTTTAAACTAGCGCGATTTTCGGGATGATCGTATTAACTTAATTAAAAAATTTGATATTAAAGCTTTTCCGTATTCTTATTATGTTCGATTTGGCGAAGCCGAATATTTTTACGCCTTGAAGTATTTAAGTTGTAATAATTATATTTGCCGCTAACGTTTTTCTTACGACGTTTTGATTATGAATTCTTTAAAAAAGATAAACGAAATATAGGAACGTTTTTAAAAGGAACAGCAAAAGGTTAAGGACAATTTTTTGGCGTATTAAGAAGTAACGAAAAGGGAACTGGACAAGTTAAGGCGTCGTTAAAATAAAAAATCGAAGGAGTTTATTAAAAGATTAAAACGTTTACGTTTTTAATAAAATCTTTTTAAGAAACGGATATTAAAAATATTAAAGGAAGGTCTAAAATTAAATTAATTGGAAGAACGGGAAAGAATAAAAGAAAAAAGGCGACAGGTAGAAATAAAGCAAATATAACTTATTTCCGAGATAAATGCCATAATAAAGGCGTTTACTTCTTTTAATTAAAACGCCGTAGGGTTAGATTTAAGTAAGGGACCTTTGTCGCCTGCGACTTTGACTGCGCTAGAAACGGTCGGTCAGGATTTTACCGGTAGAACGTCTTAACTAGGTTTATCGCATTCGTTAGGTAGTTAAATGGTTCCCAAGTGTTTTTTTCGTATAAGTATTTTTTCCATTTAACTAAATATTAGATCTTGTTTTTAACTATTTTGGAGTCCAGTATTTTTTCGACTTCGTATTTATTATTATCTTTTTCGATTTCCAGATTTGTTTCCAATAAGGCGTTTTTAGGTGCTGGTTTAACTAAGGAAATATGGAAAATAGGGTATATTTTTATTGTTTTAGGTAATGATAGTTAATAATTGGTTTTGGAAATAATTTTATTAACTTTAAACGGGTTAAGTTTTTTAAAATTAAGTTTGTTACTGGGCTTTTTGGTTTTAATTTGTGAGATGTTCGACGTTACGTTTTATTTTTAACGTAATAAGTAAACCTTATCTTTTTTCGTTAAAATTGGTTTTTTAATTTTCTTTTTATTATAGTATTGGGCCATTTTTTTCTGGAAAAAACGTAATTCGGCTTATAGGCGGGATTATATCGTCTTGATCTTTATTACTATTATTTTGGTTCGTAAAATTATAATGGTAATTATAGGAGTTTTATATAATAATCGCTTTAGTCGTTAAGTTATTACTTTATATCCGTATATAGCTGTATAAGGGAAGATATTTATGTTTTCGTTGGTAAACGTGTTATAAGCTATTTGTGCTAACGGTAGCAGCTTTACCTAATTATTTTGCTAGTAGTTAATATAGCTTTTAAGGTATTGTTTTAGGGTTTGGTTTAGTCGTTCCGTTTGATTATTTGTTTATAGGTGATAGGTTGTTAAGAACTTAAGTTTAGCACCTATTTGTTTAAAAAAGCTGGTATTAAATTTAAACGTAAAAAGTTTATTTCGATTAAAAACGATTTTTTCTAGTATTTCGTTTTTATTAAGGTAATGTCGGATAAATATATAGGTTAGTTATTTTGCCGTCGTAATTCTTTTAAAAGGTAGGAAGTATTTATATTTGGTAAGTTTATTAATGATTACCCAGATTCCGTCGTATTCGATTTCAGTAATTAGGTCCTTAAATAGAGGAAGGTTGGTAATAAAATCTTAAGTTATGGTGTTCCATGTTTTATTAGGAATGTTAATAGGTTGTAGTAATTTATAAGGCTTATAGCGTGTTATTTTAGCCTTATTGCAAACGTTATAATTTTTGATAATGTTTTTGATTATTCGGCGTAGTTCTGGGAAGTTATATTTTTTTTATAGCTGTCGTATAGTTTTGAAGATTTTTTGATATTTATGTAATAGGTTTTTATGAAATCTTTTTACGAATTGTTTTTGTTAATCTTTGGGAACGTAAATTTTGTTACGGTATAGTAGCTAATTTTTTGGTTATTTTTTTAATTGTTGGACCTTTTTTTTTTCGTTCGTGTTATAGGAATTTCGAAACTTTGTTAAAAGTTTTAGGGTTGGTTTTTTTAGGATTTCGTATAACCGTATAATGTTATTTTTGTTATATTGTAATATTTGCATGTTTCGTTTGGGAACTTTAAGATTATAATCGCCTTTGCGATTGAAAATATCCGCCTGGATGTTTTTTTTCCTTTAATATGATATATTTTAAAGTTAAATCTTAATAAGAAAATTATTTAAGTTTTATGTTATTTATTTAGCTTTTATGCTTTAATAAATCGGGTAAGGTCTTTGTAATTAGAATAAATATCGAAAGGCTTTTTTGGTTTTGTTAAAAAAGGGCTTTTATTTTTTTAAAGCGTTAATAATTATTAATAATTTTTTATCGTAAATCGGGTATTTAAGTTTTATATTTCGGAATATTTTTAAGTAATAAGTTATTAGGTATTATTTGTCGTTATTTTTTAGTTATTTTAGTACGGTATTTAGTACGTAATCCGAGGCGTTTATTTTTAAGCGCTTTTTTTTATTTGCGTTAAGTAATCTTATTATGGGTTTATTGGTAATTACGTTTTTTAAAATCCGAAATGCTTTTTTTATATTTTTTAGAAATTTAAATTTTTTATTAACGTACTTTTTGGTTGTAAGTTTCGTTAATAGTTTGATTATGTTTTTGTATCTTTTAATTAGGCTTTGTATGTATTCCGTAAATCCCAAAATTTGTCGGATGTTGGTAACGGTTACCTTATTAAGGATAGGTTAGTTTTTAATTGCTTTTATTTTAAAGCGTTAAATCTAAATTTGGCTAGGAGTAAGTGTATATCTTAAAAAGTTTAGTTTCTATATGTGTTATACGTTTTTGGCTGGGTTAATTTGGATATTCGTTTTATCGAAAATTTGGAATATTTAAGTTATATATTGTTTATGCTTTTTTAGAATTTCGGAGTAGATAAGAATGTTGTTAAGGTAAACGAATACGAATTTATCCAGGAATTTTTGTAAAGTAGTTATGATTAAGCGTTGAAAACTGGCGGGGGCATTGGTAAGTTCCATAGGTATTATTCGGTATTCGTAAAGTCCGTATATCGTTTTAAATGCCGTTTTTTCTTTTCTTTTTTTTTTTTTAGGTTATTTTAATGCGGTAATAACCGTTTCGAAAATTAAGTGCAGTAAATTATTTAACTTTGTTAACGTTTTTTTTTTAGTATATTTATAAAGGTTAAAAGGTATTTATTTTTAATCATGATATCGTTTAATTGTTTATAGTCGATAATTCTTTTAAAGATTAGGTTTTTATCTTTATTAATCTTTTGTTTTCCGTCCTTGGTTTTTGGTATTATGAAAACGGGGTATCCGGTAAGAGAGTTAAAGGGTCGAATATATCCTTTTTTTAGATCGAGTTAAATGGTTTTTTATAAGGTTTTCAATTTTTCGGGGTTTATGTGGTAAATTTTGTGAAATTTAGGATGATGTCTTTTTTTAATAGGTATCTGATGGTCCTATTAACCATGTAATGGTAATTCGTAATTTTTTTTATCCTTAAATAGTTTCTTAAATTTTCGATATTTAGGTGGTATTATTTCGGCTTAATTTAACATTTGTACCTTTTTGATAATATAGTAGATTTTCTATTCGTCTTTTTTAAGTAATTTTTTGTTGCTTTTTTAAAAAAGCGTTTAGTATTTTTAGTTAATATGTAAATTACTGGTCCTAAGCTATAGCATTCCCAAAATAATATCGTATCCGGAAATGTCGGCAATATTTAACGAAATTCGTTCTTGATATTTTTGGATTTAAATGGAAAATCTTTCCGTTTTTCGTAAAACTCGTCCGTTTTTATATTTAGATAAGCTTTTGTTTACCGTACGTAATTTATAAGATTTTAATTTATATCTTTAAGGAACTTAATATCTTTTTGCCGCCGTGGGAAAAATAAAGTTACTTTCGGCTTTTAAGTCGATTATAACTTTAAATATGTTGTTTTTATAATAAAATGAAATTTCGATCTGGTTACGTAATTTTTTTGTTACTTTGTATAAGGTTTTATAAATTAAAGCTTTTTAATGCCTTATTTTCGAAGGCTTTTAGCATTTTTTAATTTATAATAATATCCAGCTTAAAAAAATCTTTATTCGCGTACTTTTCGAATAACGTATTTAGTATATTAATCGTTTTTATATTTAAATTATATTTGTTTGTTATATTTGCATTCGAAGATAATTATTTTTTTTGGGTTTAATCCTTAATTTTGCATTTTTCGAGTTATTAGGTTAGAAATATAAACTTCCGAAAAAGGTATTCCCATATCTAGGAGTTCGTATTAAATACAAAATATCGGGGAATAATATAAATATCTTTACGATATAGCCTTTTAGCTTTATTTTAATTCGGGATGTAGGTAATAAAACCTAAAGTATTTTGGTTATCGGGGAGTTTTTATGTATTTATATTTGTTATTTGGTTTTATAGGTATTTTTTCGTTTTATTTAGGTTAAAAGTTATTATCTTTTTTGGCTTTAAAATATATAAGATAATCGTCGACGTAATAAGCGATAAAGTGCAACGATTTATGCTAGTTTTTTCGTAATTTAATATATACCGTACATTTAAGGAGCTCGTAAAGTTCCGGGGATAATTGTCTATAATTATTAGCGTTAGGTCGGAACTGACCGTTTTTATCGTGCATTTTATACTAAGATATATCAAAATGGCAAAAGTATCCTAATTTTATAATTATCTTAAAGGTTATTTATCCGGGGTGATACTTATAGGTTTTAACTTAAAAGTTTTGGTAAATGGGGTAATTTTCGTACTTTAGGATATCGTTCTGGATTTAAGTAATGGTGGCAATAGTAAATTCTAGCTGGAAAAAAGTCGAGTTAATTTTATTTTCTTTTTTTTTACCTTATTATTAATTTTTTGTTTAGCCGTTTTGGCTTTTTTTTAAGGTTAAGGAATTCCTCCCTTTTTAAAGTTCCTTTTTCCGGAAAAGTAATATTCGCTTTTAAAATATCCTTTTTTGTTATAGTTAAAATATTCGATATTGGATTTGTTTTTTTAAGGCTTTTTCGAAGTAATATTTGCTTTTTTCTAAGGTTTGCTTTTATCTTTTTTAATTTGGCCGTTAAAACTTTTATCGTTATTTCGTTTATTAGTTCCTTTTTTTTCGAGGTACCGGTTAAAGGTACGTCGGTTAATAATAATTGCTTTATTAATATACTTTTTAAAGGATTCCGTTTTGGGTACCATATATATTTTATCCTTAACTTAAAGTTTTAAGCTATCGTAAAAGGGATAAAATAATGCCTTTTTTGGTAAATTAGAAATTGTAATTAAGCGGTTAAATTCCGTTATATATTTTACGGTTAACTTGGTTTAATAAAAAGGTATAATTGTTTTATTGCGTATTATTTTTTATTTAAGTTTTTAAATATAATTTATATTCGGTCCTTAAAGTATCGGTAATTATTAAAGATATAATTAATAATATTTAAGGATTTTTTAAAATAGTTTTCCAAGTAATTCTTTATAATAGGTTCGAACTATAGGAAAATTCGTTTAATAAGTAATTAGAAAAAGGCCATTATTTTTTAATAATTTTCTATTAAGGAATTTTAATAGAATTTAAAGTAAGTTCTGGCTTAAATGAGGAATCCTTTTATATCTGTAGTTCTGTTATAGGGCTTCGGGGTAATTAGCTTATAACCCTTGATTTCCGGCATTTTATGGTAGCTAAGGGGTAGGATAATGGTTTCGCGGTACCGATTAAGGCCGAATAATAAGGGTGCTAAGGTTCTTTCCTCCATTTTTCGGGTAGGTTAAGTTATTCTTTTTCTGGAAAGTTAGGGTTTTTCTTTCTTATCTTTCTTTAAGGCTTGGATTTTGCGTAACAGGATCTCCATTTTTTCCTTAGGAAAAAGCTTTCTTTCTTTTCCTTTTAAACCTTAAGATTCCTAAATTTTTGGTTTTTTTTCCTTTTCCGAATCTCCCTGGACCTTAATAACGTCCTTTGAAACCGGGGTTGGTTACTGGGTTTGGGAAGAAAAAGGTTTTCCTTTATTACGGGTTATAAAAGGTATAATATTATTAATTAATTAAAGAATTTTTTCGATAAAAAGTAAATTATTTAATCTAGTTATTAATCCTTTATTAATTCGTAACGGGAATCGGGTATATTATTTGTTTTTTAAACGTCGTTTTATGATATCGTTTTTATTAAATTTAGGAAAGTTTATACCTAACTGGGTTTGGAATTATCCGTCGGCTATTAATTAAGGAGTTATTAAAATATAACGAACTTGTTATATATTTACCTGGAAGTATAAGCAATATCCGAAATAAGGTCTTGATTTGCAAGTAATAATAAGGCGAAGAATAATTTACTAAAAGTTTTGTTCGTTAAAAAGACTTAAAGACTTTTTCCTTAATTAAAAAACGGTGTAATTGCCTTTCGTTAAAAGCTTAAATTAATAGTTAAGGAGCGAAATTAAGTAGGTGCTATCTATATAGGAAACCGGTTCGTTATATATTTAATTATGTTTCAATAAGTATGTCGTGGATCTATGTAATTTATGTGATCTAGTCCCAGATCACCTAGATTACCTAGATTACTTAAGGGCCAAGCCCCTTGGCCGACCTTGAGCCGTAGCGCACTCCCGCGCTAGGCCTTAAAGGTAAGACCTTGGGACGAGAACACTGTTCTCGTAACATTAATAAGGTTACCGATAATGTTAATTAATATGATTTCGAACATTTATATTTAATTAATACTATTTTTTTAAAATAGGTACTAAATAAAAATAATACGTATCTTAAGGTATTTTATTATTATACGTTCGATACGGTTATAATTATTCCAGAACTTAACTATTACGTTTTTATCGTTAAACTCGATGTTAAAAAATTAAGATGGACCTAAATTGAAAAATAAAGCGGGTAACCGATTAATAATTCGAAATCTTACTGGAATTAACGAAATTAAAAATAAAATTATAATATAAAATCGAAAATTAAAAAATATATAAAAACCTAAAGATATTAACTTACGACTAACTAATTATTAATTAATAATACCTATAAATAAATCCGGCCCCGAAATTAATAATTCGATTAATGGCATAATATTCGATGGCAATAAATACAGTATTTTTAATAATGGATTCTCCAAAATAGAAATCTTAAAAAATAAATAATCCTAAAAAACCGCAGCATTACGATACCTATATTAAAAAATAGGAGCTAAATTATGGATAAGCGCCAAACGGTATATGGGATTTTAGGACTTACGAATATTATTAAGGTTATATAAAGGTTTAATAACTCGATTAATGGTTAAAGCCTTATTGATACGTTTAGTTGAAAGTTTAGAGAATAATAACAAATTCGAAGCTATCAGATTTGTACGACGAATAACAAAAGTTTTATCGAAATTACGAAAGTTCCGATTAATACGAGAAAAAACAGGTTAAGCATTACCAGATTACTTATTACCTAAACCGGGTAACTTTTTAATAAACGATTTCTTTATTAAATTAATTACTTCGCTAGGATTTATACTTTTACAAAAACTTAAGGTATTACGAAGATTTAACGATTAATGGGAACTTATAATAATATTAATTAAGTACTTTAGGAATGGATAAATATGTACTAAAATTTTATGTTATTTAGAAAATATAATCCGAAAGAAAAAGTTAATATGGTAATAAAAAGAAAAAGAAAATATAAGTGCAAATAATTTATTAAAGTGCGTAACGGCGACGACATCTTCCCATATAATATCAAACGGAATTTTCTGGCGTTTTCTCGGCGCATACTTTTTCTTATTAAAAAATTAATGCATTAATTACGTTATACCTAATCAGTTTTACATATAAATTGCTGTTAATTCCTAATAATTTCCTACATTTATACACCTTCGACCTTAATATCATAATACCTGCACATTTATACATTTAAACATATATACATATACTTACATATTACGTATAATCCTTAATTATCGTTTAAATCCTTAAGTTATAAACTATTATTATTTTCGTACCTTAATACCTTAATTAGTTCATTTATAGTTATTATATTATTATCCAAAAAACGTACTAGCTAAAATAAAAATAAGAACTCCAAAAAGCTAAATACGTCGGATTCCGGAAAACCTGCCCAGATCGCCAACATACCAGTATAAGAAAAAGATAACGTAATGCAGCTATTCCGTAAGATGCATAATAATAGTTCCACTTTTTATCATATCCAATAGGCTACCCCGAAAGTCCGTTTTAATCGAGCTATCCTTATTTATCCGTTTAATTAAAACGGTAAACGTCCAAAAAAAGATATTACCTTACCCCCTTATTAAATTAGTAAAAAATAGCATAACTTCGTAACAGCTCCCTTATAACAAACATTTATAATTTTAATAAATTATACCTACTTACATTCTTAATATATTACTGCCCTTATATAACTAATCGCTTTAATTATACTTTAAAACATTTTAGCCGTTATTAAAACCGGTAAAATAATTTCTAAGGGCCAAACCCGATATATTCTTAACGAAATTACGGAATTAATTAAAATTATAAATTTAAAATATGTTTAATTTATTACCCATATTAAATTCCAAACTGGTAAAAAACCTATAAGTTATTAAGTTAATATATTATATATCCAATTAAACCGTTAAATGTTAATATTTAGTACTTATTTTATAATTAACCGTATTTAGTTGCTAGTATAATTATACCGAAAGGCCTGGATAAAGTTAAAGCTTAATAATCCTTTTACCCGTATAACGATCGTAAAAATACCTAAAGTTAAATATTATATTTACGGTTTATAAATAATTTATATATTTTATATTATTATACGTAACCTTTAAAATAAGGAAATAATAACTTAAACGAACCGATTAAATAAAGCGAAACCACTATTAAATTTAAAATAACTAACATAATTAAAAGATACCTAAATCTGAAACTAAATAATAATAATATTGAAAAACTTACAAGATTATGGCCTGGAAAATCCTTATTTCCATTATCAAAAAAGAAAGTCGACGATTTAAAAAACGCCGATAATCCAAAATCCGATTAATTACCTTATCTTATAAAAGGTAAACAATTACGACCAATAAAGCAACTAACTAAAGGCACCAGTAACTTATCAATTAAAACATTAACCATCGAATCTCCTACCCCCTAACTTCATATACCTACTAATCAGCTAAAACAAACCTTTAAAATATCTATACCTCCTCCCTTTATTCCATAAATTACCTAATCCCATCTAGTTTCTAAAAAGTTATTATTTAAATTAAAGTATAAATTACGATTACCATTTAATAATTAAAAAGCTGGAATAATAACAAAAAGTTAATACAATATATCGTATAAATAATCAGAAAATATATACCAAACGGTAAAAAAGCAACCTAAACCATATTTTCCGTAAAGTTAACTTAATTAACCTAAATACAAAAACTCGACCGCGAAAAAAGCAAAGCAGGATAAAGCTTAAAAAAAAAAAAAAGCTAAATAACGGGATAAACTAACGAAACATTAAAAACGAAGTCCTAAGTTAAAAAAGATAAAGGATAACCGTATAAACGTTAATTAGATTAATTAATATATTTTAAGTATGTTTCTTTATTTATGGCGTTAAAAGTTAATTACGTTACCATTTATTTCTCAAAATAAATCGAAAACGATTTTATCTCAAAAAAGAAGGGTTAAAATGGTGCAGGGTATAAAGCCGGGTATATGGCTTTGCCGATCAATTAGTTATCACCAGTCATGTATTTTTAGGAGTTCATTTTTCGCTGGGCGCAACCCCAGAAAAAGGAAACACTTATCATCGCCACACACATAGATTCAACACCACACAATACAGCTTGCGTTGCCTTCATTATCTCTTGAACCGCGGGCTCAATCGTGACACTCTTATCAATTATGCACTGATCAGGACCAAATCACCCCGTCCTAATTCAATATACCGTACGATGTAAGCTTAGTAATTAATTAAATTAACCAGCCGTTATATGTTATAAACTTTTATATAATAATATTATTAAACTTTAAATAATATCCTTGATATTATATTATCTAGTAAGTAACTCGCCCTAAAAGTAACTTTTTGAGTTCTTAAGCTTAACATTATAGAATTCAAAAATAAAAAGATTTAATTAACCTTTTCGTAAAAGGAAATTTTATAACGATCAAACTGATTAATTAACGCAGTTACCTAGGGTACTAACAATAAGATCGTATTTATTAATATCTTTAAGGAAACTCATAATTAATTAAAGGGTTAAAAAATCGATTTAACTAGATAAATAAGAAAGGAGTAGCTCGTATAACTATTTCAACTAGCGTAGCCAGATTAGGCAGCGTTTTTAATATAGCTTACTTAAATAGCCCACGGTAAGGAGGCCGGAAATGTTTTAAAGTTTATTAAGCCCGATATTATTAACGGAATTATTATTAAGTTATAATAGTTCCTTTCGAAATATCGCGCATATTTGAATACTTTTTAATTAGGTATATAATATCGATGTAACGGCTAACGGGTTTAACTGACTATTAAATCCAGTCGTACCGTTTATGTTGGTAGTAATATCGTGAGAAACTAAGCAATAAAGTATGCGATAGTTACGTCTGGTAATAGCAGATTATTAACGGTAATCTGGGTAACCAAGTTGTATTATAAGCTGGTGATTTATTTAGAATATGAAGGATAACGAGCGTATATATCCTTGTTTTGACTTAAGGTGTTTAACCGGCTTAAACCTTTAAGTTCGTTAAATTCCTTTAAGTTAGTTAAATCCCTTTAAGTTCTCTTAAGTTTTTTCGTGACTTGACGGGCTTAAGGTTTTTAGATTAATGGAGACTTTTAAGCTTTTTAAGCTGGTTACGTGATTTTTGGGCTTAGGTCGGAGCTGACCTTTGGAGGTCCGATTGTTTGTATTGTAGTTAAGACCGTTAGGTTACAATACGATTTTTTCCCTTTAAGCTTTTTGTTCCTAAAGATTAATTATTTGTCGTATTAATTTTGATAAGTAATTTTCCTTTTTTCATATTTACCATATCGGGTCGTATCGAAAAAAGTCGTTTTTATTTACGTATTAACCTTTTCGTTTTTTAAGAACGTATTAAACGTTTTGGTTTTATTATATCTTCGAACTTTTCCTGTTTTGGTTGTAAATCTGAAACTAAAATTTTCAAGGCGTATTATAGTTTAGGAAACTATGCGCGTTGTATTAAGTATAGGGGGTTTTGTAATTTATTTAATCTTTCCGAACTTAAATATAGACAGTTTATCGTAAAGGAAGACCGTTTAAAGCTGATAGAACGTATGACTAAGGAAGAGTTATTTAAAGTGTAATAGTATATATTTAAATTCTTTAGTCATTTAAACTATTTATGTAAATAAAAGAAACTTCTCCATTTCCAGGGTATTGAGATACTTTATTATGTCGTTTAGGGCGCGGAAGTTATGGAAGAATTTAATCGTTTAAAAAAAAGCAGGAATAATTAAAGGCGGCGGTTGCTGCGGTTACGTTAACCCAGGCCGTAAGCCCGGTCGACTGGTTTGGGATTGGTGATGACGATTAGCTAATTCCGAATAGCGCGGTTTGGAGTACTTTTATTATTACCTCCGGCGTTAATAGTAAAAATTCCTTAGAAGACGTTAGGCGTTTATAAGGTTTTTAGCAGGTTTTTAGGTGTTTTCGGAATGTAGGTAGTTTTTTTTATTTAATTAGGTATTCGGTAAGTCTATTTCTTTTCCGTATATTTAAAATCCTTTCCGCCTTGTATGCTAATATAATTTTTTCTGCTTTTCTTTTCGTATCTTATGTTGACCTTGATAATGTCCGCTGTTAATTCGAGTAAGAAAACGTAAAAGACTAGACAAAGGTTGACCTTAGATAGTAGTTTTAATTAAGAGTTATTTTCTGAAATCTTTCTAGTGATTTTGTATGGGCCGATATATTTAAAATCAAGTTCTTTGTTAGGTCGTTAACTCTTGATATTTTTGGTAGTTAGGTAAACTATATCTCTTTTTTAAAACGTTAGTTCTTTTAACCTTTTTGTTTATAATACTTCTTTATTTCATTCCGTATAAGTTCGAGTTTAATTTTTATTTTTAGGTATAATTATTTAAATTATGTTAATTTAAGAAATACGTTAACGAAAATAGGCTTTTTACGTATATCTTTATATACTTTTAGTATAAAATCAAAGTTAACGTTTGCTAGAGTGGTTGTGGTACTTTCGTGATAATTGGTATTATAGGTTAATTACGGGATAAGTCGCATCTGAACCTAATTATTTTGTTTTTAATTAATGTAATTTCGGAAATAAATCTCCCGTGTTTAGTTAGCTTTTTTATTTGTTTATTTATTTAAGGTTTAGACGCGCGAGATTGTTTATGATTTAGGCCTAGTTATGCTATAAGCCTTTGCTAGAGTTGTAAAGTAAACGTTGGTTTTTTGTTTAAAATAATTCTTTTTAGTAATCCGTATATTTTTAAGATATGTTTTTTAAAGATTTGTACTATTTATTTTACTTTTATATTTTCGTTACATAATAGAAAATAAAACAATTTCGTAAATGGATGAACGATTATAAAAATATTATTAAACGTATGCCCGTAATTAGGTTTTTCGATAATAAAAGTTTAGTAATGAAATCGAAAGTGACCGAATCTTATAGTCGCTTTGCGACTAGTAATAGTTGTAATTTTTCGTATAGTTTAAAACGTTTGTCGCATTTTTATATGTAAATTATAATCGTGTTTAATTTTAATTTTATTAGATAATTCATTATTATTACCTTATTAATTTTGAAAAGTCTTTAAAAACCGGTATTTGAATATTGTAGCGTTATTCTTTGCGTATTTTATATTAATAGACTTTATAATAAATTTTGCTAAAATTATATCATTTACTAACATAAAGGTTCCATTTATTAATTTATTTTTAATTTAATAAACTTTAATATCGTTCTATAACTTATAAGCTATAAATCATTTCTTTTATTAATTATTTTATCAATATTTATTTTTAAGCATATAATGCTTTTTAATTCGATGTTCGTATTGCCAGTTATTAATTCTAATTATTTAATTAATATATTAATGTATAACACAAGCGAGCTGCGCGTTTTTTCTAACTTTCTTACAATTCAACTTTAAGTGTTTATTTTTCAACACCACTATTATGGAACGGCTTACAAAAGAAGCCAGAATGAACTTAGCCGTTTAGGCTAAAAAGAATAACCCTAAACCTTTTTATACCAAACTTGGTTCTATATATACGGTTCCAGCTTTTACTTTAAGAACCCGAATTAACGGTAAACCTGCGCGATGCGATACCGTTCCTAATTCGCGAAAACTGACGCCGACCGAAGAGAAATCGATTGTCGAAAGAATCCTTAACCTAAATACGTTAGCGTTTCCTGTCCGGCTTTAATACGTTAAAGATATGGCGAATTTACTGCTGGCCCAGCGCGTTACGTTACGTATCGAGATTAACTGGGCGTTAAACTTTATTAGACGGCAAAAAAAAATTAAAACGCGTCTAAATCGAAAGATCGATTATTAAAAGGTATTATGCGAAAATATAACGGTATTTCGTAAATGGTTTAAGCTTGTTCGGGTTATAATCGCAAAATACGGCATCGCAAAAAAAGATATTTACAACTTCGACGAAACGGGCTTTTTAATAAGGCTTTTTATAGTATCGAGTATGGTAGTTACAAGTACTAAAAGACGTAAAAAACCTAAATAGGCTTAATAAGGTAATCGGGAATGGATAATAGTTATATAAGCTATTAATTCGCAAGGTTAGGCTTTGCCGCTATTTATTATTATGGTAAGGAAAAACCACTTTGGTTCCTAGTATCGAAAATACCTATTACCATTCGATTAAAAGTTCGGTATAAGCTATAATGACTGGATAACAAACGAATTAGGTTTAAAATGGATTCAGCACTTCGATAAACATACCCGAACGCGTACGAAAGGATCGAAGCGTTTTTTCATCCTTAACGGCTACAAATGCCATTATTTAATAAAATTCGAAAAGTATTACGCGAATAACGGCATTGTTACTTTTTGCATACTTACGCATTCCTCCTATCGGTTTTAACCTTTCGACGTATCTTGCTTTTCTGTTTTAAAGCGCGCTTATTCGTTATATATAGAAAATTTAATACGACGTTACCATACCCATATCGCGAAAGAAAACTTCCTTTTCGGCTTTTATGACGCGTTTAAAGTTACCATGACGTTCGATAATATCAAATCCGGATTTGTTTTATTCGATTTTAATAACGTCCTATCCGATTTAGAAATTCCACCAGTTGTACTTATACTAACCGTCTTGCCGCTTACCTTCGCCGGTTTTAATCTTTCGCCTTTTGCGAAGACCTTTATAAATATCCGTAAAGCAACAAAATAAGGACGTTATTTGCAAAGAAAGATTAGAAATTATCAGGGTAGCTCGCCGACAAGAATCGTTAAATCGGTTAATTTGTTAGCCAAAAGGTACCTGGTACTTTGACATAAAGTTATTCTCCTAAAATAAGAAATTACCTAATTACGCGAAACCAACCATACCCTTAACAAACGCCGCAGGACTAAAAATAAACGTCTTCAGGAAGGAGGAATACTTACTATACAAGAAGGATAAACTCTTCTGGCCGAGAAGGAAGGGGGTGGTGAAAAAATGCAGCCAACAGCGGCTAAAGGTAGTCGTCGTAAAAGGGTTAAGATAAAGGAACGGAAGTGTGGCGTCTGCGGTAAGCCCGGACATAATGCGCGTACTTATGAAGAAGTTGTAGATACGATTAGCGAAGAAGAATCCGATTAATTTGTACTAATTAAATATGTTATGGCTAAGTTGTTTAGATTGATTGTTGCGAAGTGCAAAAATCCGCGCAGCTCGCTTGTGCGCGCAGCTCGCTTGTGTCATACGTTATAGTATTTTTAATAATTCTTTTTAAACTTTATTAAAGGATATTTAATATAATTTCGTCGTTTATATATCAGGTACGTAGTAAGGTTTCTTTGTATACTGCGGCGTATTTTACCATTTATTTTTTTTGTTTGAATTAAAATAAATCTTATCCGGCTTTCTTTTTTTTAAGATTTCCGCATATATTTCCAACTTCTTGTTCGAAACAAGTATAATATTATTTAATTTATTTCATTTTTCTTTTTAATTATTTTCCGCTTTTTTAAAGTAATTTCGTAAAATATTTTCGAATTATTTTAAAATATTTTTTAAGACTTTCGGTAATAATAATGATCTTATTAGCCTAGTTGGCCAAGAAGTTCCGGTAAAAGTAAACGGAAATTCAACTTAAATTAAAGAAAGTTAACGTCATAGATAAGTATCCTGAATGCACAAGCAGCCTAGATGATCTTTATCACATTTCAACTATTCAACTTTAATTATCCATTGTCAACACCATGAATATGGAACGGCTTACAAAAGAAGTGAAAATAAACCTAGCTGTTTAAGCTAAAAAAAAGAAACCCGAAGCTTAATTATGCGACACTTAGTTTTATATTTCAAGTTACCCATTTTACTTTGCATATACGATATACCGGTACGCCTTCCAAAAGCAACCATATACCCAAAACGCGAAGATTGACGCCGACCGAAAAGAAATCCATTATCGACAAAGTCCTTAAATACGCGAACGTTTCCTGGCCGGCTTTAATACGTTAAAGATATAACGAATGTATTACTTACCTAGCGCGTGACGATACGTGTTAAAATCAAATAGGTATCGAACTTTATTCAACGGCAAAGAAAGTTTAAAACGCGTTTAAACCGGAAGATCAATTACCAAAAGATATTATGCAAAGATCCAGAAACATTTCGCAAATAGTTCGAACTTGTTCGGGCTATAATCGCAAAATACCGTATCGCAAAAAAGGATATTTATAACTTCGACAAGACGAGCTTTTTAATAGAATTTCTTATAACATCGGGCATAATAATTACAAACGTTCAAGGGCGTAAAAAACCTAAACAAACGTAACAAAGGAATCGGGAATAAGTTACAATTATCGAGGTAATTAATTCGTAAAATTAAGCTTTACCGCCATTTAGTGTATTAATAGAAAAAACTTACCTTAATTCTTAATATTAGGACAGCTTATTGCCGGCCGATTAAAAGGTTAATATAAATATTAATAATTAAATAATAAACGAATTAAGTTTAAAATAGTTTAATACTTTAATAAGCATATACTAACACGTACGAAAGGAACTAAACGTTTCCTTATCCTTAACCGCTACGAAAACTACCATTTGATCGAATTCGAAAATTATTACGCGAATAACGATATTATTACTCTTTACATATCCGCGCATTCTTCCTATCGGCTTTAACCTTTCGACATATCTTATTTTTCTATTTTAAAACGCGCTTATTCGCGGTATATCGAAAACTTAATGCGACGCCATTATACCCATATTGCTAAAAAAAGAATTTCTCGCCGGCTTTTACGACGCGTTCCAAGCTACCATAACGTCCGATAACATTAGATCTAGATTTACGAAAGCTAATTTTATGTTATTCGATTTTAATAACGTTCTTTCCGAATTAGAAGTTCCTCCAACTATGCCTATGCCGATTATCTCCTCGCTTACCTCTGCCGGTTCCATTTCCCCCTTATCGAAAACCCCTAAAATTATCTGCGAAATAATAAAACATAGACGTTATTTTTAAAAAGAAAATCAGATTTTATTACAGAAGCTCGCTTATAAAAATGATTAAATCCGTTAATCTTTTAATTAAAAGTAACCTATTACTTTTGTACGAAAATACTTTTCTTTTAAAAAAAGCTATCTAATTACGCGAAACGAATCACATTTTAAGTAAACGCCGGAGGACTAAAAACAAACGTCTTTAAAAAAGAGAGACACTTACTATACAAAAAGGACAAACTCTTCTAGCCGCAAAGAAAAAAGGTGGTAAAAAAATTACAGCTAATAACGGCTGAAGGTAGTTGTCGTAACAGAGTTAAAACGAAAGAACGGCAGTATGACGTCTGCGATAAGCCCGAACATAATGCGCGTACTTATAAAAAAGATATATAAATATCTAGTGATAAAGAATCCGATTAATTTCAATAAATTAAATATGCTACGATTAAGTTATTTGGATTAATTATCGCGAGATGCTAAAAATCATCCAGGATGCTTGTCTATCCAGGATGCTTATCTATGATGTTATAGGTTTCTTGTATTATCGAAAGGATTTAGAATTTTAATCTTTTACTTAAGGATTATAATAAATTATGTTTTAATTTAACTTTCGCATTATTCATTTATTTTCTTAGGTTTTTAAACTTTTTAAGTTATAGTTATTATAATATTTTTTAACATTTTAAAAATTAATTCTTTATAAATAGTTACGACGTATTTATTTATAAATAAATTATGAGAAACACTATTTAAGGTCGAACGGTATTATTAAATAAAAGGTTATAACGTATAATAGTTAATAAACTTTATTAATTATCAAACTTAAATTTACGGTTTATATTAAGAATAATATCGTAAGAGATTAAGTAATAAAATATGTAATACTTTAAGTAACTAAATTATATTATAAGCTAAATTTGTTAGATGTATGAAAGTAATGAACGTATATATGCTTTTCGTAGTCGAATACAATCGAACCGATTCCGTTCGACCATCCTGGGTTCCGTAATTAAAAAGGAAAGGGTGACTCATTCTTAGTCCGACCGTTCTTATGCGTGCCAAGTGTGTTAGGTTATAAGACCTTTAAAATCGTCAAAACAGCCTAAAATTAAAAACTTCAAAAGCTTAAACCGTTTAAACAGTTTAAACGCCTTAAATCAAACGAAAATGAACACGTTCGTTATTACTATAATATAAATAATATTAGCTAATAATATATCTTGGTTATCCAGATTACCTTTAATAATCTGCTATTTCTAATCGTAATTATTACAGGCATTATTACTTAGTTTCCCATAACATTACTACCAATATCAACTATACGACTAGGTTTAATAGTTAGTTAAACCGACCAGCCGTCACACTTGGAAGAAGAAAGTGTCGAGCGTGCCTTAGTTCTCTAAAAGACTACATACAAAAGTTGCCAGGTCAGCACTTTATCGACCGTCTCCGACCCACTAAATATCGCCCTATTAGAGCCCACAGGCGAAACAGGCAGAAGTAGCTAGAAGCAGAGCTGCAGCAAAGCTACTGCTGCACCTATACTGCACCCTATACCACTTCAATTTTTTCTCGATCCTGTTCATTTTTCACGGTTTTAAATATCCAACGTCAACTGGGTAAATCCGAACGTTATTATTAAATTTACACTTATTCTTTAAAATAAATAATCTTTTTTAAATATATGCTTTTTCTTACTATCTTTCATAAGAATTAAGATAAATTCTTTAATTAAGAAAAGTAGTAACTTCGGGAAAACATTTTTTAAAGTTATAAAAGAGGTTTATTACCGGTTAAAAACTTTTAGTACCTTTTAAAACTTCGTATTTATTTTATTAAAAGCGTTATTATCGAGATCCTTAACAATTGGAAATCTGTTTCTTTTTTTTTCCTTACTAACGCTAACATGCGGACTATATTAAGATTAATATATTCCCAAAACATGTTAACTTTCGAGGTAATGGAAAATTCGAAAGTATTATATTTTTACGAGTCTCTTTTTTACAATAGAACGCTTGATGACGTTTTAAACTTTTATTAAAATTTGTTAATAATATGTAAGATAAGAGATAGCTGAGTGCTAGAGTGAGGTGGTCGCCAACCAGTCGCAGAATGAATTCCAAGAAGTGAGTGTATTAGGTTACTTCCATCTGGCGTCTTTCATTAGTTGCCAGATGGCTATTTATGCTAATGGGTGGGTCGGCGATTAGTCGGTTATTAATCGCAGACCCCTAAAAGCTATATTCTTATAATTACTTCTCCCTTCTTAGCTATTAATACTTAATAGCTGTCGGCAATTGGTGCTTACAGGTGTTACCTGCTGGCTGGCTTTGTGGGCCCAGGCCGCATTCCTGCAGCCTGGGACACCCTTTGTCCATAGACGATCCTTTGTCACCCAATTATGTATGTAAGGGTGATTGCCCACGGACTAGATTTATCCTTTCCCAGAACATATAAAACCAACGCATGAGAGTTACGCCAGATTCCTGCATTTGATCACTGTGACTGCTAACATGGTAACATCTTCTGGTTATTGATAACCTAATACGTCATACAAAGTGGTTGATTGTAATTTGGTAACGGCAATAACTAAGTTATTATCAAAAAAAGTAAAAGGTTTAAAAGAAAGCCGCTTAACCAACGATTTAAGAAAAGAGTTAAATGGCAGTTAACGATGTTAAGCTAACGCCGTACCTCAGGAAAATTCTTTATTAAGCTAATGGTTAGCAACCTATCCAATAAGGGTTTTGTCCTTATAAAAAGCTAAAAGTAAAACGATAACTTTTTCCCTTCCCCTAAGCGCGTACCTTTACCCGAAGAGTATTATAGTAAGGGAAGGTAAGAAAAAAAATAGGAGTTATCTTTAATGGAAGATAATTTACTGCTTTAGCAATAGCAACTGAAAGCAGATAGGCCAAGAACCCCACCTATCCAGAAATAGCATTCCGAATTAGATTTAAATAAGCTTTATATATCCCTAGGTAATAACATAAGTAACATTAAACGGGGCGTTAAAGTACGGGAAAATAAATACTTACAGGTTAAAAAAAAGGTTAAAAAGTTAAAGTTTTAAAACCGAAAAACTAAAAAGTTGATAATATAACTAAACGAAATAATAATATAATTTCTGGACGGGTTTTAATTAACGAAATTGCGAAGTGCGAATGCATAAGCGAAGGCGCCTAAAGTATCGAAAAGCGTTTAACTCGAAATACGGACGAATAATTCGAAAGGAATTTTCGTTATAATAGAAAAAAACGACGTAAAAAAATTAACCCTTTAAGAAAAAGCGAAATAAAGCCTAGGAAGTAATTTATTAAGAAATCTAACTCCTTTAAAAAAGCGAAAAGTAAAAAGGTAAAGTTATTTAAGGAAAAAAGTATGGTACGTGACGACCTTAATAATTTAAATAATTCTTTATTTTTATCTTTATTTTTAAATTTATCTTAGGTTCCCTTAAAGAAGTTTAACGAAAAACGTAATAGCTTTTTTAATAATATATCCGGTTTCTTTAATAGTTTAGATAGTTTTAACGGGGTAGGTATACGCTTAAAGGAAAAGAAATCCAGTAATGGAGATAGCAAGTTTCGTTAGAAGCGTTTTGAATTTACGTTGGATAAAGAGAATTACCTGTTCGGTTGGGCTAATTGGAAGTTTTAAAGTAATGCGTTAAGTTTTATATTTAAGGAAATTAACTATAAGGAAGATATAAAGCTAAAGTAATTAAATTAGTTACGTTTCGCTAAGGTTATTATTAAGACTTGCAAAAGGGCGCCTTTTAAGTTAATTACAGGTGTTAAAAAGGGAACGAAAATGTTAAGGATTTTTTAAAAGATTTACGCCGTAATAAGTAAGGCCAGATAAAGGTTCTTTTGGAAAGAATTAAGTAAGATCATATACGACGGTAAAAACTTAATACAGTTTACTATTAAATTTTAAAAGCTTTTTCGGGAAATTAAAATTTATGGCATAAAGTTCGGGACCGAGGAATATATTACCATATTCCTTATTATTATGAAGAACTGCGTTAGCAGTTGGTGCAAAACGATATAATTAGTGTTATGCTAGACGGATTATTCCTTTTAATAACTAATTAACGATTTTAATAACGAATTCCATAACCGTTTTAATAATAAGAAAAAGAACGGGAAGTTTTATAATGCTTAAAGAGGTAAAGGTAAAGGTAATAATAATAACAAAAATAATAAGCCCGTATGGAATAAAAACGAAGATTTATTTTATTTTAATTGCGGCAAATATGGGCACTTAGTTAAGGATTACCTTAAACTCCAAAAGAAAAAGAACGGTAAAGGAAAGAATGGTAAAAAGGGTTAACATTAGGGAAGTAATAACAGTAATAACAATCGAAGCAGTAGTTTTTACGATACCTAAGGAGGTGGTTAGGGTGAAAAGTAATTTATTCCTAAAAGCCTGAGGGACGTATATCGCTTTAGTGGAGGAATATTTAGCGCCTAAACCGATGATTAGCAGCTTTAGGATTTGATATAGTGGTATGATAAGATATTATAGGAGTTAGCTGTAGGGCCTTTAATGGTTGAGTGCCCTGAAGTAACTGTCGGAAAGGTAGCTATAATAATTGAGTGCGCTGAAGTTATAGCAAACGGATGTACTAAAGCTTTAATAATTAAAATCCTTAAAGCAACCGTTATGAGAAATGTTATGCTTTTCCACATTTATTTATCCATAATTAATAATAAAAATAAGTTGCTTTAGGATTTAAAAGCGAACGTTAACATTACGAATAATATTAAGGATTTCGAAAAAAATATTGTTTTAAATATTAAGTTTAAAGGAATTTATATTATGATAGGTAGTGGGCTAATGTTGGCTATTTCCGTTGGGATAGTAAAATAGGCTTTAAAAGGTTCCCGAAGAGAGAATAACGAGATCTTGGTAAAGTATATGCTATATATTAATAGTTTTCTCTTAAAGGTATTTTTTGGAGAGATATATTATAAAAAGGGAGGTTATTTGAATAAGAATACCTTGGTAAACCTTGATGGGTTCCAGTTGATAACGATTAACGTACTTCGGAAAGGCTTTTTTTTATAATTTTATGGGAAGCCGGAGCCCATTATTAAGGCCTTAAAGTCCACAAACGACGAGAATTGGCAATAAGGTCACGGGTTAAGGAAGGCATTCGGTAAGAAAGATAACGATAACCTAAAGCAAGTACTTATAAATACTTTTAAGGATAAAAAGGTCTTTATAATGGACGAAGTTATAAAGAAACTTATTTTTTAGTACTGCTATTTTTGTTATTTTAACATTAAATAATTAATTTGAATTATTAAAAGGTTCATAGGGATTAATATAAACCTTAAAAATATGGAATTATTCCCTTGCATAACGTATAACGAAAGTAAGATATGGAAAATACCATTTATAAACCCCCAAAAACAAAAATTATACGTAAAAAAAGTTATCTAATATAATATAAGGTCCGTTAAGCCTGTTAATATTAAAAATAAGGCTTATTACGGCCTTATCATAAATAACCTTTTACGTTATAAAAAATATTATTTATTCAAAATTAAAAACAAAATCCAACAAAACCTATATGTATATATTATACGAATAACCAAGCGTTTAAAAACGACTCCCCTTAATACAGAAGGCCGAAATAAAAAAGTGCAAACATTACGTTTAAACGGCGGCAAAAAATTTAGCATAATAATTATTAAAAACTTTTACGTTATAAAAGATATCGAACTGGTAATTTCTAGCTCATATAATTAATATTAAAACGGAGTTACGGAAAAAAACATTTAGTTTTTACAAAACGAAACGCGTATAACTTTTGTATAAATAAAAATCCTTACATATTTTTAAGATTTCGTTATAAAGGTTATAACGTATACGATTAACAGGACTAAATAGTTTACGGTAAATAATATAATGCCAATCGAATACTTTAAAAAAGTATTCAATCCTGAAAAATAGTTATATAAGCCTAATAATAATTACCTTCGCATTTTCGGCAGCAGATATATAATTCTAATCGATAGGAATTATAAAACCAGGTTAGAAAAATTAAAGGCCCGAAAAGCTAAAAAAATATTGCTAAATTATAAAGGGATTTATAATTATAAAGTATAATTATTAAAAGGCGGCAGAATATTTACTACGCCATACGTTATAATTTATAAAAACTTAAAAAAATTAGGGCAACCTCCAGACCTTAAAGATATTATTCGATCGCTCCCGTAACCAGTACAGAAGCGTTTAAGATACCGTTAGAAATAAGGCGTTAAAATAAAGAATAAGAATTATAACGTTATCTTAAAAGATGATACGGATAAGAAAACCAAAAAGGTTAAACGCAAAAAAAGGCGTTCGAAAAAGACGGTTCCCAAGCTGTACACCTTAAAGGCTCCAAATAAAACCCCGGAATTAATGCGTAAACTAAAGCTAGCTTTAACCCAAAAGGGCGATAATTACGGCTTACATACCTTCCATTTCAACCCGTCGAGTAACGATAAAAACTTCTTTAATAACTCCGGAAATGCCGAACGGGCTATCCGGAACGTTTATAAATACCAATATATAATTAACATACTAAAAGATAAATACGATGGTATATTTAAGGATTCGGAAAATATTAACTTAAATAAGTTATCCATTATTTATAAGCTGTTTATAATAACGGATAACGGCCCGTTCTTAAAGGAAGCCATAAAAAATCCAAAACGAGAAGTATGGCTTAAAATAATCTTTACGGAAATTAAAGAAAACCTTTTACGTAAAACTTTTAACTTTATACCTTTCGATAAAAGCCGTACTTGCGGATACCTTATTAATGCCAAATAGGTATTAAGAAAAAAGTATACGTTTATAGGAAAATTAAATAAGTTTAAGGTCCGTATTTACGTAAAAAGCTTTATATAACGAAAAAAAATAAATTATAATAAAATCGTAACCAATACCGCAAAACTTATGTATTAAAAGATCCTAATAACTTTAGCTATTTATTTAAGCTGGTATATTTTCTAAATCGATTTTATCGTTACGTATTTAAATAAAAACCTGAAAAAAAAATATTTATATAAAGTAATTCCTTATGCCAAAGGAATATTTTAATACGTACCCGAAAAACAGATAAAAGTATTAGTTTTCCCTTAAAAAAGTTATTAAGTTAATAAACCTCTTATACGGTTTAAAATAAGCTAAAATTACTTAGTAGGAAAAAGTTAAAAAAATATTTGCGAAGTTAAGTTTTTATCCGTTAATTTCGGATAATACGATTTACTTTAACCTTAAAACTGAAAGTATTATCGTTTTATACGTTAATAATTTCCTGCTTTTCGAAACCGATAGATAATATCTTAAAAGCGTTATTAAGGAAATCGTTAAGAACGTCCTTATTAAGGATTTAAAAAACGCGGATTAATACCTAGGCATACGAATTATCCGTTCTTTATCGACTGGCGACGTTAAGTTAAATTAATAATAATATATTAAGAAGTTATTAAAATTAATGAGGCTA
This sequence comes from Monosporascus ibericus, assembly GCA_004154915.1. Lineage (NCBI taxonomy): Eukaryota > Fungi > Ascomycota > Sordariomycetes > Xylariales > Monosporascus > Monosporascus ibericus. The sequence continues at coordinate 29,174 of QJNU01000150.1, read as the reverse complement.
AACGAAATACGAAAAAAGCTTACGTTATTTATTAAGGATTACTTAAAGTACGTTATAAAATACGACGGCAAGGTTAATAAAAAAAATATATTCGAATATGCAAATTTAGTAAGGAAATTTAACCTTTTTAATTATATTAATAAATTAAATATAACGTTTATAACGTTAATTTAAGCTAGGTTTATAAATAGCTCGTTACCTAAATATTAGGAATATATTAAAAGATTATTACGTTATTTAAACGATATAATAAACTTATTTTTTCGGTACCGGAAATTAAAATAAAATTATTCGTATTAAAAATATAACAACTTAAGGTTATTCGGAATAATAAATATAAGCTTTACGAATAATAACGAATTAGCAAAGTTTATAATTAAATATGTATTTTTCATAATTAAAACGTCCGTATTTTAGATCTTAAAATTATAAGGCGTTATTATAAAATATACCATGAAAGTAAAATACGTAAAAGCAGGAATAGTTATAACGGAGGCAGCAGAAATCAAAAACTTTTTAATAAAATTAAAGTTTATGCCTAAAGGTTTTATTCTTATCCTAAAAGATAATATAAGGGCTTTAAAATAAATAAAAAAAACGTAGATGTCGAAAAAAACGCGTTATATTAAAGTTAAGTATTATTACGTCCGTTAGGAAGTTCATGCAGGAAATATTAGCTTTTAGTACGTAAAAAGTAAAAATAACCCTGTTGATAATTTTACGAAATTATTTAATAAGGTAAACTTTAAACGGTTTATACGGAACTTAGGATTTAAGAAAATTAAAAATTAATATATAAAAATTAAGGTTTAATTCCCGTATAAATTGGTTATTTTTAGATTTGTTTTTGAACTTTTCCAGCCATGGTTACCTAACGCAAGAGGGCGTGTCGGCAATTGGTGCTTATAGGTGTTACTTGCTGGCTGGCTTTGTGGGCCCAGGCCGCACTCCTACAGCCTGGGACACCCTTTGTCCACAGACGATCCTTTGTCACCCAATCATGTATGTAAAGGCGATTGCCCACGGACTAGATTTGTCCTTTCCCAAAACACATAGAACCAACGCATGAGAGTTACGCCAGATTCCTGCATTTGATCACTATGACTGCTGACAATAGCGTTATTATTAAGGTGCTCTTTTTATCGGTTAAGTTGCATAAACTAGCTGACTGCTTTTTGTAGGTTCGCGTATGGGTTATATTATAATAATAGTTGCCGTAGTTATTAACGCGTACCTTATTAGGTGATTAATTATGTTCCGCCCGGTTTTCAATTTTAGTCCGTTTTGACTCCGTTTTATTTACCTTTTTTTCTTTTTCTTACTGCGTTCGTATTTCCATTCTTTATGCGTATGCATTCCGTGTAGTTACCTTTTTGCTTTTTTTTCCGTATCTTTTTTTTTATTTACCTTACGTACGTTTTCCGTTTCTTTTTTCGTCTGGCATGGCTTTTATTCGTAAGGTATTTTACGAACGTTGGTATTTTGATGCTAATAATAAGTAGGACTTCCTTAAGCGACAGGTTTTCGATGATAACGGTAATTCGGATCCCGTTTATACGACGGACAGCAATAAACCGTGCTGTATTTGCGTAACGTAGTGCCATTTCGATTACCGCGTCGTTTGCGTTAAGGTTTCAGGTGCCTTGAATTATGTTATAGCTGGTTACCATTATAGAACTTTTTGTACGGCAAGTATTTATTTTTCGTATTAGTAATATCGCCGTTTAATTTCCGTCCAGATTCCTATTATTTTTAAAGGTGGGGCCTAAACGATTATTTAATTTGCTGCCGAAAACTAGGGGTTAATTAGCAAGTTCGAGAAGTACCGTACCGAAGGTACTTAATACGAACGTGCCGACGTATTTGCAATCGGTCGCCGTTTCGATATCCTTCGAAAGGCTGAATTTACTTTTGAAGCGGTTATTTCGAAGAAGTATCGTATTTTCGTAATATCGAAGGACGATTTCCGATCCTCTATCGTGGTTGCAGAGGTGCAGTTTTAGCGTCGTTTTATAGGTTCGTATGTATTTCGTTTTTCCTGCTATTTTGCGGCTAATATTTAACTAGGCATAAATATAAGGTACTCTCATAATTTAGGAGACTTTCGAGGTACGTTATGTTATTGCGTTTTCCTCTTCCGAGAAAGTTCCGCCTGTTTTCTGACGTTTCGACGAGACCTTAACTTTCTTGAAGCAACATGATTAAAACATGCCTTTATCGGGTAAAGCCGATACCAAGTTTAGATACCTTAAATGCTCTGAGAATGGCGTTCTTTTTCCGACCTTTTCTCGATTATATAACGATTACCTAGGTTCGGCCCTTAAGGAAAAATAGAACGTTCTCGAATTCCTTCCGGGTTTTGCGCCTAACAAAATTAATAAGTACGTTCGCGCCCTACCGTTGTATGTTTTCCGGTCACTTTTTTATGCTTTTATGTTAACTTCCCGTAATACGCCTAGAAAGAAAAGTTAATTAACGTAAAATTTAATAGTTAAGTACGAAATCTTGTTTTCGGGATAAAGGTTCGATTTTCTTTAGGTTAGTTATTAATTTCCGTTCGCTTTCCATTTTGTTTATAAAGGAATTATAATCTGGTTTTATACTTTAGTTTATTATATATATTTAATAATCTTTAGTTGGCTTATTTCCGACCGCCATACGACAGGTAGCTACTTACTAAAAGCTCAGAAATAGCTATCTAGTCAATGTTAAATTTAATTATTTTAAATTTACTAAAAGCTGCCTTTAATTATTATACCTCATGTCTCCGAGCGGATTATTATGGCTTTGTTATTTTTAAGTTATCTCAATTTCTAGGTACGTATTTAACTTCTTTTTCGTAATGTTGTAATATTTTAAGTGCGTATTCGAAATACTTTCGAGGTTTTTATATATTATATTCGGCGGACCAGGCTTTATATTTAATAACCTATTTACGTTAACCTCGAGTATTCCGTTAATAAACGATGTCCTTTATTACTTTTCTTTCCTGTTTTTTTTATTAAATTTAATAACGCCGTTTAAGCGTCGTTCCGCTTCCGATTATGTTACGGTTTTAATACGGATACCGGAAGCGTATTAAATATTCGTTATTATTTATTAAAGAAAACTATTTTATATGCCTAAAAGCTTATTTAGTTTTTATTCGCAACCCGGATATAAATAAATATAAGCTTTTTATTTTTAAACTTAAAGACTTTAATTAATAAATTTATCTATCATCTTAATTGGAACTTTATAAGTATGTAATATTAATTGTAATACTTTTTCTGCAACGTATTACACAAGTGAGCTGCACATATAAGTAAGCTGCACACTTTTTAGCACCTCGCAAGAATTAATCCAAATAATTTAACCATAACACATCCAATTAATTTAAATCAACCGTATTCTCTTTTGTTAATACCATCTACAGCTTTCCAATAAGTGTACGTATTATATTAAGGCTTGTTGCGGACGTTATATTGCTATTTCTTCCTCCCAACCTCCATGCGACCGACTACATTTTAACGCGTCCAGGCTAATACCACCCTTACTTCGTACGAACCAAAGCCGACCGATAAATGAAACCATTATTAACCGAATTCTTTACTTATATATGCGAACGTTTTTTGTCCGGCTTTAATACGTGGAAGATATTCGCAAAATACGTCATATCGGAAGGCTATAAGGCTTTGTTGGAGGGCGCGTTGCAAGCCTATGGGGCAAGGCTGTAGGGCTTGTTATGGGGTACGTTCCGAGGCGCGTCGTAGGGCGTGTCGCGGTATTGCAGGACTTGTCGTCGCAACAATTCGATTCTACGCAATTAGAGGATTAAAACAAACCTTTGAAATAAGAAAGAAGACTTACTATAACATATAAACAAATCTTTTTGGCCGTCAAAAAGGGTGGTAGCAAAAGGATGCTGTTAATAGCTACTGGAGGTGGCGGTCGCAAGACGGTTAGAAGACAGGAATGGTAATAGGGCGTCCGCAATAAGCCTTAATATAATGCGTACACTTTTTGGGAAGTTGTAAATACGGTTAGCGAAAGGGAATACGGTTGATTTGAATTAATTGGATGTGTTGTGGTTGAGTTATTTGGATTAATTCTTGCGAGGTGCCAAAAAGTGTGCAGCTCGCTTGTGTGTGCAGCTTACTTGTGTAGTACGTTATTATTATTATTATTTCTTAATATTCGTATACTATTTAGCGAACGGCCGTAATTCCTTTAACCTGTTTCTTTATTTTATATTTGTAGCTTTTAAATCGTTATATAAGATATTTTACTATCTTTAAATAGTAGTTATATAAGGCTTCGAATAATATCCTAATGGTAAATATATTCCAGGTATTATTATGTACAAATTTTGCGTTTTGTAACGACTTTATCCAGATATTTTCATATTTATTTATATAATTATGGAATTAATATTTTAATAATTAATAGGTACGTTTTGTTCATTTATCGGTGTCCGGGTAATATGCTGTCGATATCCGCCGTTTCACCTTTCGCGCTTTCTAAAATTCTGCCTAAAACTAATTTATTAATAATTTGTTTTTCTTATTAATAATCTCGGCCGGCGTTCCGAATTTATATTTTACCTTATTATAAAACAATCGTGTTAATTTGGTTATGATTAAGGTTTTGATTATAAGGATAAATCAGCTAAACCTTATAAAGCGATTAATAATTATTAAAATCGCGTTATATTTAACCCGTTAAAGCCTAAGTTTTTAAAGAATTTTATAATAAAATTCAATGTGATTTTTTAAAAAGGTTATTTAAGTAATGTTAAGGGTTGTAGCTATCCGTATTGCTTATACCGTGGCGTTATTATCCCCTGGGTAATTCGAATACTTTTTGGTATACTTTTAGATATTATCCGCTATATTCTCTTAATAGAATTTCCTAGTTATCAGTTTTAGTATCCGGATATATTTTATATAACCCCTCTTCGGGTCATTATAAAATTAGTTAATTAGCTGCTTCCGTAAATCGCTGTACGACGAGACTACGAATTTATCTCGATAATATAAGATTTTATTCGGGTTTAGGAAATATCCTTTTTTTATTTCAGCTTAACGTCCGGTTATCCGTATTAACTTTATAATATCCAAGTCCTTAATTTGTAACCTGTAAACCTGATTGTAAAACTATCGGAAAACTTTTAATTATACCGCCGTTTCGTTTTTAAGTAGCTTTTGTGCTCAAAGAACTAAACTTATTAATTATAAATAATAACCTTAATATTAATTTCCCCCTTTTTAAACTTTTCGGGATCCGATCGTAATACGGTTATAACTTGCGATTTTTATTATTTAACCGTTAATCGTATTATTACCGCGATTTATACTTGCATTATTATGCGCAAATAGTAAGTCCGGCAGGTATATGGTTTTTTGCTTTTCCCCTTTTTTCGAAAGCTTTTTACCATCGTACAGTAAGAGTTTTTCGATTTTTTTACGCGGACCTTGGTTACCTAAGTTTTAGCCATCTAAATTCTGTTTGGAAATTCTGCAGTAAGCAAGTTTTGTATTGCCTTTATAAAGTCCTTTATCCTTTTATAATTTTCTGAATTACGTTATATATTTACGATTATTTTCCGTATATTTCCCGTATTTCGCCAGTAAATCTAGGTTTTTCAAATATTGTAAAGATTACGTATTTAAATCTTTTTAATATATAATCTGAGCGTTGCAATAACTTATTTGCCGAGTTAAGGGCCGCAGGTCGGTATTAAATTTTAAAATTAAATTATGTAAGGCGGTAAATTTATCGGGTTAACCTTCCTTTGAGGTTACGTACTGGTATCTTCACGATATTCTTTAATGCCATATCTTTATAAATATTACGTAATCTTTTTTTTTAATTCTTTCGAAGTATTATCTTTAATGCTTAAGGCTTTTTATAATTATTAATAGCTTTTATTCCCTCACAGCTTATTATTTTTCCGTTAGGTTAAATTTCCGTAATTAATATGCGATTAGCTATTAATAGTTTGAGTATTTTTATAAAAGTATTTCCGATAACGTCCCACACCACGTCGCGGCCCAAACTACCTCGCGGACCGTTTTTCTTAATATCCCAACTACACAACTTTAATTGCCCATTTCTCAACACCAACAATATGGAACGACTTATAAGAGACGTAAGAATGAACCTAGTCATTCAAGCTAAGAAACTAACCCCAAAATTAAGTTATAAAAAGCTTAGTTCTATATACGATGTTGCCGAAATTACCTTAAAAGCCCGATACCACCGCAGACGTGCCCGAACCGACATTCTTTCGGATTTGCGAAAACTGACGGCGACCCAAAAAAAAATCTATTTTCGAAAAGGTCCTTAACCTAAATGCACGAACGTTTCTTATCCGACTTTAATATCTTAAAGATATGGCGAATTTGTTATTTATTTAACGCGTTACACAATGCGCTAAAGCTAACTAAACATTAAAATTTGTTAAACGGCAAAGAAACGTTAAAACGCATATAAATTAGAAAATCGATTATAAAAGAATTTACTGCGAAAGTTTAAATACATTCCGTAAATAATTTAAGTTTATTTAAATTATAATCGTAAAATACGGTTTCGTAAAAAAAGATATTTATAACTTTAACGAAACCGGCTTTTTAATAAAGCTTTTTATAATATCGGGTATAATAATTATAAATACTAAAAAACGTTAAAAATTTAAATAAAGTCAATAAAGGAATCTGAAGTAAGTTATAATTATTTAGGTTATTAATTTATAAAATTAAGATTTATTATTATTTATTATTTAAGCAGAAAAGAATGATCTTAGTTTTTAACATCGAAAATATTAATTATTACTTAATTAAAGGCTTTATATAAACTATAATAGTTAGATAATAAACGAATTAAGTTTAAAATGAATTTAACATTTTAATAAATATACGCAAACGCGTATAAAAAAATCGAAACGTTTTTTTATCCTTAACGGTTACGAAAGTTACTATTCGATCGAATTCGAAAAATATTACGTAAATAACGGTATTATTACGTTTTATATATCTGCCTATTCCTCTTATCGTTTTCAACCTTTTAACGTATCCTGCTTTTTTGTTTTAAAACGTATTTATTCGCTATATATCGAAAATTTAATGCGACGTTACCATACTCATATCGCAAAAAAAGATTTCCTTTTCAGCCTTTACGACCCGTTTAAAATTGTCATAATGTTCGATAACATTAAATTCGGATTCTAAAAAACTAGACTTATTTTATTCGATTTTCATAACATTTTATCCGAATTGGACCTTTCTTTAATTATACGTATACTAACCGTTTCGCCGTTTATTTCCGCTGGTTCTAATCTTTCGCCTTTTACGAAAACCCTTACAAATATCCGTAAAATAACGAAATAAAAACGTTACTTACGAAAGAAAATAAAGAATGACTAAAATAATTCGCTAATAAAAATCATTAACTCGGTTGATTTATTAATTAAAAGTTATTTAATATTTTAATATAAAAATACTCTTTTAAAATAAAAAGTTACTTAATTCCACGAAATTAACCATATCTTTAGTAAACGCCGTAAAATTAAAAATAAACGTCTTTAAAAAAATAAAACATTTATTATATAAAAAGGAGAAGCTTTTTTGGTTAAAAAGGAAAGTAATCGTCAAAAATTGCAGTTAATAACGGCTGAGGGTGGTCGTCGCAAGAGGGTTGAAACGAAGGAACGGAAGTGTGGCGTTTGTAGCAAGCCCGGATATAATGCGCATACTTGTGAGGAAGCTGTAAATACGTCTAGCGAAGACGAATCCGATTAGTTTGAATTAATCCGATACGTTGTGGTTGAGTTATTTGGATTGATTATTGCGAGGTGCCAAAAAACGGTCCGCTAGGTGGTTTGGTCCGCGAGGTGGTGTGGGACGTTATAACTTTTATTAAAGTAGTTGTTTTTATGTTAATATTTTTAGAGTTATCTTAATATCGAAATACGGTCGTTAACTAAAAAAGGGGTTTTAAGGTCCTAAACGTTTTCCGGGGTTTTCCGGATTAACAAAATTCCGCTTTTTTACCTTTGGCTTGCGCTTTTTAAAATAATTTTATAATGAGCTTAATAATATGCGAATAATAAGCGATGAACTTTCGATAACAGTTTGCGAATTTTAAGAAAGTCTGGATATTTCGGATTAACTTTAGTTCCGGTTACGCCTTAATAACGTTAACTCGTCGGCGGTCCATTTCCAGGCCGTCGGTATTAATTATAAACCTTAAAAGTTTTATTCTTTTTTTAAAATCTTACGTATGAATATTTTTATAAATAGCTAATATTATAATAACCGTTCGTAAATTAATTCAAAATATATCGCATATTTCTTTAATTATTCGAATAAAGGACGATATCGTGTAGGTATATTACGTAAATATAATTTATTAACTTAATTAATATTTCATATATATAACTTTAAAACGTGATTAATGTATTAATAAAGCTAAATAAGAGAACCGTATGTTCGAATTCACGGTAACGCGTTCGAAACGCGGGTTTTAATTTATCGTCTTTTTTAATCCTAATACGATAATAAGTATCTTTAAGGTTAATTTTTGAAAAAACTTTAATAAACTTTAATCGGTTCATAACTTCCGAAATTAAAGGGAAGGGGTACTGGTTTTTTATCGTAATTTAGTTTAACCTTTTATTATTAATCTATAACCGGAACTTGTTATTTTTTTAGATACGAATAATATTAACCCTCTTATATTCGGTTTTAAGTAACGTATTCCTTTTACGTTTAAGTTTTTACTTTTGTATTTTTTTAACGTTTTTCGTTACGCTTTCGATATGAGATAAGTAGGTCCCAATAAAAGGGTTTTCCTAAAACTCAAATTTATTAAATACTTTACTCCTGGTAAAGAAATAATTTCTTTCGTAACTCTTTCGAAATATATTCGTTAAAAACCTTTCGAGTAATTTTGAAGTTTTGTTATTTTTTGATATGATTATTTCCCGAATTCCGGAATCTTTGATTTATTACTTAATTTTATCAGGTTAAAGATATAAACTTATATTTCGGAGAACGTTAGGTTTGCGATTTCCTTTTTATTAACGTTTTAAAGCGGCCCGTATAATTATTTGTATATAACCGTTTTTAACATAACTTTTAATTTACTTATTCCAAATCGGGATAATAAAAGATCCAACGGTCTCCGATTGCGACGTATTGCGAAGTATATTTATTTAAACTTTCGCTTTATCTCGTTATTATTTATTATATCAATAAGAATTTTATAAATGCCGTAATACTTAATATACGTATTATTAATCCCGATAAAGCCCGAAATATTTACGGGGGCTAACCGGAAATTAATTTTCCTTACTAGTTTTTTACTTACCGTATTTCCTTGCGCCCCGGTATTTATATTTATTTATATCCTTATATTTTCCGCGTCCCTTTTAATAAATGCGTTTTCTTTAAAAAGCGGCTTTATTCCGACTGTTTTATAATTGTTTGCCGAAATGGATTAAATATTAATACTTCCTTCGGCTCCTTTTTTAGGGTTCCGTTTAGAGAGCTGTCGGAATCGTTATTATATACTGTAACGTTTTATACCGCTTTCGAAAGCTAATTTTTATACGTTTAGAATAATAAAAGTTTTATATTACTTTTTGCCTTATAGTTAAAGCCTTTGTAACCTAATCTCCCGGAAAAAAATATTTTGGTAAGCTTTTATACAGAATAAGTATATTAAATCGCGTAAACATATTTTGGTCGGAATTAAACCGGCGGTTATCCTGTTTCCGACTATAAAAATATTCTCGGTTTTTTTTATTTTTACGTGGTAGCTTTAATTAACTTTTACTTTTTAAAGGCTTTTTCCTAAAAGCGTTGAAGTAAGACCGTTTATTTTTATTAATACTTTTAATAGAAAACGATTAGTTTTTGTTCGCCGTTTTCTACACGTCTTAATAATGCTTTATTTTATTTATTACGTTATTAACACGGTTTAGCTTCGTATCTTTATATAATAAGGTATTTCGTAACCCCGGTATTAACTTATAAATATAATTAAATATAAAGCATTTATTATCTTAATCATTTCCGAGATTCAAAGTATTTACAAGTTTTATTTTATAAATCAAAAATCTTTATTCAACTTAAAAATTAAGCAGTAATTAATCGACATGTTATCGTAACTCTATAAATTGGTTCCGATATTTTCGATCAAAAAAGCTAAGGTTTAAATGGTTTTTTTAATAAAGGTCCCTAAATCCTCCATTTTCAGCTTTTTTAAAAATCAAAATAATTAAACGTAACGCGGTACGACCGCCAGACGTTCGCAAAAAAAATGTCCATATAACCTATAGCCCATTAAATATAAATAGTAATACTTCGTCCTGGCCTTTCGGCGTAAGCTTCGGTTACAGCTTTTATTTAATTCTTTTTTTCTTTAATCGACGTACGCTTAGTAATTTTTAGGCAATTATAATACGGTACCCGTTTATCGCCCTTAAGCTTTTATAACGAAATAATAAACAGCTTATAAAGCTTTACCTTTTTGGCTTATACTATCGCCTGTTGTTCGGCTAGCTATCGGAAAAGTTCCGAATGTTACTTATTCTGCTGGCGGATAATCTCCAAAATCTAATCATTATTAAAGGGCCTAAGCCTCTCTTATTTTAAGCTCCGGAACGTTACTGTTACACTACGTCCGTTTTCCGACCGTTCGATTAACGGTTATCGAAATGCACTTCGACTGGGTGCATAAAGGAATTCATAATCCCGAAAAGCGTCCCTTTTTCCTTATTAAAGTTCGTCTATAAATGCTTTTATCCGTACTTATATTATAACTGATCGTTCGTCGGTCGCATTAGAATTCGTAATTCTTTTAGTTGGTAATTTAGGCTTATCTTATAACCTGCGTGCTTCGTTTTTAATAGTTACCGCGTTACTTTCCATAGTAAAAATGGAAAAATTATAAAATAAGGGATAGCTAAGCGTTAAAGTAAAATGGTCGTCAACCAATCGCAAAATAAATTCCAAAAAGTAAATGTAATAAGTTACTGCCATCTAGCGTCTTCCATTAGTTGCTAGATGGTTATTTATACTAATGGGTAGGTCGGCGACTAGTCGGTCACTAGTCGCAGACCCCTAAGAGCTGTATCCTCACATAATAAAACACCATTTGTAATCATTATATAAAGAAACTAAGTAAGTTAATATAATGGAAATATCCTGGTTAGGAAATCCATGATAAAAGGCGGTAATAAACGATAAAGTTACTACGGAAACGACGATTAGAATTTAAATAACATTAAAATAACATATATATCATTTGTAACAAATATATTAAAGCATAGTTAAGAAAATGCGGACCTGGTTTAAAACTATACAACCCTAACATTACATACTAAAGCATATATTGCTAAAATATATATATATCATTGTCTAGTTTACTTTTAAAAGGGTGTTTTTAGTAACTAAACCTAATAATACCTTCTTAAATACGTATAAAAACAGCTGCGGCTGAGAGAAAACTATATCAGAACGCATAAAGTAAGCTCCCTTCAGCCCCTAATCGAACCAAGTCAAGGTCCAGCTGTTTAATCGCCTTCAGCTGAGTCTTACAGAGGCCTGAGCCGGCTGAGGTAACCAGAAACGATCGAGAAGTTACCTAATCAGGTCTATTAATAAAGATATAGATTACGCAGTATAAAGCATCTTAATCCTTTAAAATGCATTAACTTCATAAGCAGTTTACCCTAAGTTGTTGATAGATGCCCCCCACTTTCCTCGTTGCAATTTCTTTCACCTGGTAATCATCCATCGGCCGGAAAACTGAACTCTTCCCGGCGTGTTGTTCTCGGTATGCTCTCCTTCCCTTTAACCCATTGACCAAGGCCGTGAGCCTGAAACATGAGTCGCTGGATTTGCATATTGTCATCTCGATCCCAGACATCAATCCTCCGTACCCTGGGACCAGTTTTTTCCCCCACCCAGGAGACAAATGAGGGCAGAAAAACTGATAGCAGTAGAAATATTCCGCCAAGTACCAATATACTAGTTACGCCGAGAAAAGAAAAATTCATGGTTTCCGTCGACGCCCTAACCTTCTGCTTCCAGCACAACGCCTCCATGGCCTTTAGACCTGCGATGTGCACCTCCGACATGTTTCCATCCCCAATTCCCTCCCAAGGCTTATAAATAACACCTCCATCCGTAGAGACTGGTCGAGCAGCATACTCAAGCACCTCATGCTGCAGTCGAGACAAGCCTGTTCGAAACATCCATAGAACCTCTACTTCCCATTGATTCTGTGCCAAGGGGAGTGACGTACGAGATCCCACCCGCTCCGCCGCCTTCAGAAAACCCGCCCCTCTTGTATACAGCGTAACGTAAGTACTCGAAGTAAGGGCCGAGTTGCTCAAATGCACGGCAGTAGCAAACTGAAAGACATTCAACCCCAGACCCCCAATATCAGATTCGATCAGTTGAACGCCTCCCATTAATGGCGTGCATTGGTTGTTTGTTGGGTTGCAAATTTGGTGCGATTCTGCACAAGCTAAGGGGACCACGGCCGCCTTCGATCTGTAGCCAGGAGCGACAGGAATTTCCTCTCCGGTAGCAAAAATAGGGTCCTCACTAGCCTCGAGGAACCTAATTGAGTTTGCGGATATGAAAAAGATGGTCACGTCCCTGTCTCTCAGAGCGAGTGGCTCAATGGGTTGCCAACTCCAATGCTCCGACTCGTCCCCGGCATAGTAGTGAATGATATCGACTTTATACCCGACATTGGTGAAGACGATGCATTCGTTGTAGAAGTAAGACGCATTCGCTAGAAAGTGGTCGCTGTTGAGGGGACCGTAGTGGTAGTAACGATGGCTGCAGACGCCGCGAAACCCCAGCTCCGAGCCGTTCGTTCGTCTCTCGTACCCATCCGTCCGCAACGGAGCACAGGTCATCTCTCTTTTGTAATTCACTTGATTATCTGGCTTGTCGTTGATTCCGAAGTGGATATGGGAGTTGAGAAGTGCCGAAGTAGCCTGGAATGCAGTTCGATTCGTTGACAAGGCACAGATTCCGTCAGAAAATGGGCAGGGAACACGTCTACCCATTGAAGGGAGGAACCCAGTTGGCATAGTGTTGCACATTGGAGAAGACGATGCCTCGTTGTAGCATTGCGACGCATATTCAGCGGCAATATTGTTTGAACGGGTAATCTTGGCCTGTAACAATAGCGGCCCATTTGAAGAATTTGACTCGTTTCCCGCACTCCATGTGCCACAGTCACGGGGTTGAACAAGTTGATAGACACTAGCAGAGTCGGACACCTGGGAAGAAAAAACCGCTAGAGTCCCGGTTGTCGCCGCGAACATTACCGCGAATAAGGTAAAGGGAATCGTCCTCCACAAACATCTCTTTGGCGTCTGTCTCCAATACTTGGATTGGCATATAAATAACCAGGCGGTTTCAATGGGAGACGATGAGTTGCGCAGGATGAGTTGTTGCTGATAGTAGAGTCCATCGTGAGATCCGTCTTTTACGCACATCTGATGAATGGAGAATCGACTAATAAGCCACAGCCTCGTCCCAATGAAAGCTACGAATGCTGCAATGAAAGCCAAGAGAAGGGCACCACTCCTCGAAGTTAACGTAATTGCACCGCCGCGAATTAATCCACGGGACCAGTCAACCCAGACCCCAGTCTGAACAGGATAGTCCATAGTAAGTTCGCTTAGTAGTCAGAACTTAGGAGACAACTAGTTTCGTATTTGGCAAAAGTGATGCATATGAAAACCGCGGATTAAGCGCAAAGTGCAAGCTATATATCCTGAAAGATGTAACAGCTGAATTGCAGCCTTCCTGGTATCTATGAGAGATACTACGGTATTACATACTAAAAACTGGGAACTTGCATAAAAGATCAGTCGCATGCGTACGCCATGGCTGGCTTACGACCAGTCTTTGAGAATGCAGCTTTAGATGACAAGCTGACACGACAGCATTGAAGCCCCTATCACCGCCACCTAAACCCACCTTTATGCACTAGTTGATGGAGAATGAGGCGACCATGATATGTAGGGAGCCGTCTTATCCGTTTGGTCGTAAACCAGAACGGCGGTTTTTCTTGGTTTAACTAGATCAGCCACTTCTGGAGATTACTTACTGTTAGACCTAGTTGAAGGCTAGTCTGTTAGCTAAGCTGTGGCTTGGTAAGCTTTGCGACTATTATGGATTAATGTTCGCATCTTCGATACAGGTTTCCTTTTACTATAATTGTTTCATATATATTTAAGAAGCTTTCGTTACCTTTTATAATCAGCTAAGATCTTTTAAAGGTTAGTCGAATAATATCTTTATAATTTAGCCTTAAATATTTCAAAACACGACAGTAAAGTTTTATAAGTATAAGCCCGGGTATAATGGTTAATTCATTCAACTAGTATTAAACCTAATCGTACGGTTGATCTTACTAGTAACATCGTGAAAAATGTGAGGATACAGCTCTTAGGGGTCTGCGACTAGTAATGTCAGATATAGGGGACATCAGTTGTGTTGTTGTATTAGACTAGTTGCATGTGCTGTCGCACGTACAACTTTAGGTAGCTTAGCTCCGGAACACATATGGGCCGATCAGTAGGTGACCTTTCCGTATATGGGGTGCGCTACGCACCTCTCAGCTAGCTGACAAGTAACGGACTAGCCACCGACCCACCCATTAGCATAAATAACCATCCGGCAACTAATGGAAGACGCCAGATGGAAGTAACCTAATATACTGACTTCTCGGAATTCACTCTGCGACTGGGTGGCAATCACTTCAATCTAGCACTAAGGTATACGTTAACTACGTCTCATAATAATAAATTGATAAAAATAATTTAAAAAATAAGCTGGAATATAAACTGGTATTCTTTGAATTATATAAGTAACAAACGTAAAATATTATTATATATATCTATTCTTGCTGCATACGTTTTAACCGGTTCGAACTTTTCGAGACCGTTGCGTAGCCTTAACCTCTTAATAGAACGTTAGTTTCTGTTATTTCCGACCGTACGGAAGCCTGTAGACTTATTAAGTTATAATACTATTTCTCTCCTTTTAAAAATTTTATAAAAACAAATTATTTGTTCGTTATTTTCGGTAACGACTTTGATTGTTATTATTTATCTTATAGTTTTAATATTATTTAAAGGATTGTTAATTAATAAACCTAGCGCTAGCGTAATAAAGATTCTTGCACTAAACCGGCTTAAACGCTTCAATTTCGTTATTTTATCGAAGGTTTTTTACATTCATTATAAATTCAAAAAGGGTATTTATAAGGTTTATTTTAATGTCGAGAAAATCTACGTTATATCGAATATAACGCGTTTTATAACTTTTTTCATTTATTTATAATTACTTATTAATTATTTGTGAATAAAAAGAAACATTTAAAAAGGAAAAGAAATAACTTGGTAAGTATAATGCAAGATTAGTGTAAGATTATTAATTTCTAAGAAAGAGAGAAGATAGCGTCATAATATAACGCCTGGTCGGTTTAACTAATTATTAAACCTAGTCGTATGGTTATGTTAGCAGCAGCACCTTTTCTTCTATATTTCATCCGTACGTTTAAAGCTGTTAGTGCTTAAGCGTGCATCATACCCAGTTTTCTAACTCTTGGCGCTTTTGGCGAATTCGCTACTAGCTGAGCCAAAACACTAAGGCTAAAATCTCGTGATCGCTGGCAACCACCGGCAATCGACGAAGATAGAAGCCCTTACTATATTATAATAGCTAATTAAGGTTCCTGACGATATGGTTCAGTATATTTAACAGCTTAAGTTATTTACCCCCTTAAACCTCGTATAGTTATAGCGGAATAAAAGGAAAAAACCTGTTAATATCTAGGCTTTTCCGGTAATAAACCTTATTAAAGGAAAAGCCGTTAATCGACCTTAACTCGATATTACGATTTTAACTGTTATTTTTCGATTTAACGAAATGAAACGATAAATCCAGGTTAAGAAATAAGGTATTAAGGAATTAGCTGGATGCTTGGATTCGTTGGTTGGAAATTATAAAAGTAATTATCAAACGGACTATAAAGTAAAAGCAAGATTTTTTATCGAAATATTCGTCGGCTATTTTAATACGGCGGTTTTGTAACCTTTAACGGAACGCTTTACGCCTTTATACGGTTATTAAGTTCGTAACCAACCAATTCGAAAACGAAAGATAAGCAAATTCTTTAGATTAATGTAATCAAATCGGGGTATAACTTTAACTTCAGTAACGGTACAAAAATCGCCAAATCAACTACCAAAACCATCTTTACCGTATCCTGGTTTTTTAATAATAAAAAATAATAAAATTTTAATCCGTTTAAGCGAAAAACGGTAGTTTTATAAAAAAACAGCTTTTTACGTTAAAAGTTATTATATATAAAATATTGGGAGGTTTAAGGTTATAGCTGCCGGATATCCCGAATATTACAGTTACGCATACGGGCTGGTTTATTAAATTAATTATTAAATAAGTTCGGGATATATTTTTCGAACCGGACGTAAAACAACGCCTAAGCAAAATTACAAACCGCCATAATATTTAAATGCCGGAATAATAGCATATTTACGCTGTATCGAACGTACCGTATACTTTTCCGAATTATATTAACCCGGAACGTATTATTAATACGTAAAACGTTATTTATAATAAACTTTACGTACAAATTAAATATCGGCCCATAAGTTGCAAACCGTCAAGGTACAGGCCCAACCTGATAACTAACCGCGGAACCTAAATAGTATCTTTTTTAACCTTAATTAAGTCCTTTAAGCTTTTAATACTAACGGGTAATTTAAATTAATAACGAAAAACCCGGTAACCGAATTCTATTACCCGGAATATTAAAGGTATTATATTAAAAAACGATATTAACGGGTTACGGGGTATAATAATTACGGAAATAAGCTAAATTAATATCGGAAAGGCGAATATAACCGGCCGTTTAAATGCGCGAACTGTTAAGGCCCTTTTTAGGCAGGATACGAAAATTACGCAACCGCCCTTAAGCAAATTAAAAGATAGTTAATACGGCTAACGAAGAACGAACTAAAGAACGTCCGGAAAGCGGGAGCCAAAAGATATAAAAAGGAAAATATTTTACCAAAATAAGGATAGGCCACGGAAACCGGGGAATTACCTTAATATACGGCAAAAAAACCCAATAGGCCGTAACCCAACCAGGAAGCCAGCGGCAAAAAAAAGAACTTATAACGGAACGACCTTTATAAAATCTAGGCTTATATACCCTTAAAAATATGCAGCTCCGGATTAGGGCCGACTACGACGTTAAAATTAACGGATATTAAAGGTAACGGTAACGTTAAAATGTTTATCGAAATGGTTACAGAAAATCGTTTACCCCGCTTTAAGGTACGAAATATTACGATAACTAGCATTAATTAACGCAGTTTATACTTACGTTTAGCCGTAAAAGCTAAAATAACGAATACCTGAACCATCTTCCCCGTATAATAACGGGAGATAAACGGGAATAAGGGCGCCGGCGGCGCCGTACGGATAAAAGCGAACTATCGAAATTACGTAACTTATGCGTAACTTGGTATAATATTCGTAATACCTTAGCATTACATATTACCATATTAAAGTTATACCAAGCTTAAGGTATAAATATAATTTAAGTTTAAAAGCTTTATGTAAAAGGAAATACGAAAACATAAAACCATCTAGGATGTAACTTTTACGTATTAATAAATAACTGGGCGAACGACAAAAAAAGGCCCCGGATTATAACTTACGTTAAAAAAAACGTTACCTAACGATATAATAATACTGAACAATGTATTTTTGAAACTTATTATAATTAAACGTTAATAAATACCCTATATTTAATACGTACCAAAAGTTGCGTACGGACGTAACGGTTCATTATGCTATTAGCCTGGTACAGCCGGATAATTACTTAATAAAGGATAATTAGAATATATGGTATCCATATTTCGAATTAAAGGTCGAAAAAAAGAATAAAGGAAAAGATATCGTATAATAATTTATTATTAACGGGATAATTGATATAGGCATATCCGGTAAACCTACGCATAAAGCGGGGTACGTATTAAGCGTTATTTCTTTTAATATTCTTTTTGCGAAAACCTTCGTATATAACGACCTTAATTCCGGATCGGATTATTTTACGTTTTTAATAATTATTCCAGGCAAAGGTAAAGAAAAATAAAAGCAGTACCGATTATGAGTATCGGAACCGAACCTAAATAAGTTTACGAACTTAATCGTAACGGGCGTAACCTTCCTGCCGGAAACGGACCCGGTAACTTTACTGGAAAAGTTAAATTCCCGGGTAAAAATGATGATTTGGGCTTTCCAGTTAACGATATAAGCAATAAGCAAGCCGGTAATAAACTAAAAATACTAAACGTTATAGTAAACGTAAAATTATTAAAACGTTTACCGTATTTATAAAAATTCGGAATTATATAAATAACGTACGGATTAAGGTAACCCGGATCGAAGTTATAGGGACGAACATCGGTAATTCTTATCGGTTATCCGTAAGGTTAAAAAAGATTATTACCGGAAAGTTATTAAAACGGTTTTAACAGATAGTAAACTTTATAAAATTATTAGCTGATATAAATTTAGGTTTAAGTTAAAGTCTTTACCGTTATAGATAAGAAATAAAGTAATAAAAAATACGCTTAATAAAATTAAGGTTTTACGTACGAAAATCCTGGAACGATTTTTTAATAAACGATAACCTAATTTACGACCTTTTAGAAATATAGATTAATGGAATAGCTAATTATTGTGGGATATTACGGTAATACTGAAGGAAGCCGAAGTTTATATTATAAAGATATTAAATACTTTACCCGGAATAAATAGCGTTACGGTTAAGCTTTTAAAGACTGGCTAA
Organism: Monosporascus ibericus; assembly: GCA_004154915.1. Classification (NCBI taxonomy): domain Eukaryota; kingdom Fungi; phylum Ascomycota; class Sordariomycetes; order Xylariales; genus Monosporascus; species Monosporascus ibericus. The sequence continues at coordinate 10,271 of QJNU01000150.1, read as the reverse complement.
AAATCGGTTAAATGGTACGTTAAGAACGTTTTTGAAAATACGTTACGATTCGCATATTTCCCGGCCGCCCGGCGGAACGCCGAGGTATCGATAATATTTAAGGTAAGAAAATGGAATAAGGAATTGCCGAAGTTTTAACGGCCCATAACCTTATTTTTTTGCGTTAATAAAAGGTTAAAAAGGGTAATAACAAAGCGGTTAACGTAAATCGCCTTAAGGAATAATATCCTTAATTCATAAGATGGTAAGGCGTTATTTAAGTGATTAACAATAGATTTGATAACGTTTTTCGTATACGACGCGAAATAAGTATTCGTAACCAGACGAAAGGTTTCCATAATTACGATAGACGTATAGGGAACGTTTAATACTGAAATGGTGCAGGGTGCAGAGCCGGGTACATGGCTTTGCCGATCAATTAGTCATCACCAGTCATGTATTTCTAGGAGTTCGTTTCTTGCTGGGCGCAACCCCAGAGACAATCATCATCGTGTTCACACACATGGATTCAACATCACACAATACAGTTTGCGTTGCCTTCATTATCTCTTGAACCGCGGCCTCAATCGTGACACTCTCGTCAATTATGCACTGCTCAGGACCAAATCACCCCGTCCCAATTCAATACCTTATTACAAAAATGCTTATTAAAAAAAATAAAACGTTAAGATTGGCCGTTACCGGTACTTCGTTTTACGGAATCCTTTTTATCGGATAAGTAAGTTCGGGTACGGTTCGAATTTAAAACGACGGGTTATAGCCGGATCCGATGCGGTATATTTTAAGGCTTTTTACTTTTCCCGGTATTATATATGTTATATTTTGTAAAACCTTTATAATAGGACCAAACTTTAAAATTCGATTATACGGACGATTTATATTTATATAAAACGTCCAGAATACTTAATAAAACCGAATAATTTTTAGTTCGGAACGTATAATAAATGTTATAATAAGGTAAAGAAAACCGACTTTATTTTGCCTTAAAAAATGCGAGCTATTATATATTATTAAAATACGAGAGGAATAAGATCCGTCGGTGGTAATCGACGATAATTTCATAATTTATTCGGTAAAAAAACGGGAAGATAACAACAAAACGCCAATACTGAAGTAACTTAGGGCATAATTTAACAAAAAGTTAATATTTAGGCGATACGTTTTACAAAAGAACAGGTAAAGTAATACAACCTACTTAATATATACGGTACCTAGCGAATACGAAATATGAACCCCCGGCGTCCGGATTACGGAAAGCTATAATTACGTATATTATTTTTACGGCATTATACGATACGGAAACGTAATACGGAGAACGTACTAAGTAAGTGAGAAAAAATAAGGTTAGCGTTAAGGTAGGTTAATACGTAAGTAAGTTTTAACGGGCTTCTATCCTAATTATTAAAATTATCTTGTTAATATGGAAAATAATATTTACGGACGTTTTATATCGCGATTCGGGATTACCGACGGCATAAATAGCTTTAAACCTCGTATTATAAAGATTTACGTATAGGTTGCGAACTATCGATAAAGATTACTCTTTAACCAAAAAAGCCGAACTAATTAAAATTATTAAGAAACGTAAGGCGGGAGGTTCATAAAATCCTAAAATTAAAGTATAGGTAACAATAAGGATGTTACTACCCGTATAACAACCTATCCTAGTTTTTTTTTTAAATAGCTACCTGGTTCGAAAAACGACTTTATATAAAGATTTACCAAAAAGGAAATTACGACAGCTTTCAAGGCCTAATATGCGGTTTTGTTACCGTAAAATGTTATCGTCTTTTCGGACGGCGTATAAAATAAAACGGAAGTCGGTTACGGCTTTACGGTTTACCAAAATAAGCGACTTTTCAGTATAGGATGCGAACGTCTAGACCTTTGCTTTATTATTTTCGATGCGGAAATGGGAAGAATTTGGAAAAGATTAAAGTACGTCGTTATAAAACTACAGGAAATTAACCGGAAACGAATATAAGTCTGCATGGATAATATAAGAGCGATTTAAGAGATTAAGGCAAATATTATTATAACTTCCTAAGAAGCATATTTAAAGTTTTACGCAATTAGGGATATATATAACGTTAAGGTACGTTAAATCCCAGGATATTACGGTATGGAAAGAAACGAACTGGCGGATAAGCTAACGAAAGCGGGTTTAAAGTTAAACAACGTTAATAACGATTATATAATTATAACTTACGAAATTACATTTAAAGTAAGGTTACGAAATAAAGCGTAACGAAAAACGTAATAAAATTTAGCTTTTATTAAATTTTTATAACGTTATAAAATTTAAAAATTAAAATATTAATTACGTTATCTTAAAAAGTTAAAGTATTTAACGAAACCGGCCCTTTATTATTATTTAACGTTCCGTACAAGGTATGAAAACTTTACCTAATATTATCGAAAATTCAAGCTCGACGACGCCAAGTTATGCTGCATTTACGAGAAGCTTAAAATAACCGAATACCTGGTTTATTATAAAAAGGCGGACGCGTTTTTCGAAAATTAGCTATTAAAATCGAAAACGCGTTTATAAGGACCTAAAGATAAGGTTTGTTATTTAAAAAAGCTTATAAATAACTTAATCATTTTTAGGGATTACATCGGAGTTACGGGGTTTTACGGGGATAGCTGTACGCGAAAGGACCGGAAGGGGGTTATATTAAAGCCGTTACCGAATATCGTTTCGTTTAAAGTGATTATTTTATAACGGGAAATATTATTTAAGGCCCTGGCGATTTTCTTTAAATTAGATATAGGGAATTTAGCGGGTACTTTTAGGCGTTTTTAAGAAAGTTAAAAAAGGAAAAGGAAAGGATAATTTTATACTTATTAATACGCCCAGGCGCGTAAAATATGGCAGATAGCCAACTAATATACCTTGTTATTATAACTATAATTTAGGCCTTAACTTTTGAAAACTCCCGCTAAGGGAAGGGGAAAAACGCTAGGCATTACCCTCGTACGGAAGAGGGAGGATATAGCTTAATGCGCTGGAAACGGCAACGCGTCTACGGATAAGAACTGCTAAATAGGTTTATACTTGTAGATAAGTTAGTTAAAAATAGCTTCACCTAGCTTAGCACGCCCTATATACCCTAAGGGAGGCTCTAGGACAGCCGCTATGCCCCTTAACCCCCCGGCGTTAAATAGTGTAAAAGAAAATGTTAGCAGCAGCACCTTTCCTTCTAAATTTCATCCGTGCGTTTAGAGCTGTTAATGCTTAAGCGTGCATCATATTCAATTTTTTAACTCTTAGCGCTTTTGGCAAATTCGCCATTAGCTGAGCCAAAATATCAAGGCTAAAATTTCGCGATCGTTAGCAACTACCAGCAATCGACGAAGATGGAGGCCTCTTATGATATTACAGCAGCTTATTAGGGTTCCTAACGATATGGTTTAATATATTTAATAAGTTAAATTATTTACCCCATTAAATTTTATATAGTTAAAACGGAATAAGAAAAAACGTATTAATGTTTAAGTTCTTCTAGTAATAAATTTTATTAACGGAAAGGTCGTTAACCGACCTTAATCCGATATTACGACTTTAATTATTACTTTCCAATTTAACGAAATAAAACGATAAATTTAAGTTAAAAAATAAGTTATTAAAAGTTTAATTAAATATCTGAATTTATGCGTGAAAGATTATAAAAGTAATTATTAAATAAATTATAGGATTAAAATAAGATTTTGTATTAAAATCCTTATCGGTTACTTTAAAACGGCGGTTTTTTTAACTTTTAACGGAACGTTTTACTCCTTTATATAGTTATTAAGCTTCTAATTAATTAATTAATTAGAAAGTGAAAAATAAATAAATTTTCTAACTTTATATAATTAAATCGGAGTATAACTTTAATTTAAATAACGGTATAAATATTCCCAAATTAGTTATTAAAACTAATCTAACCGTATCCTAAATTTTTAATAAAAAAAGATAACAAACTTTTAATCCATTAAAGCGAAAAGCGGCGGGCCTGCAAAAAGTAAAATTTTACGTTAAAAATTATTATATATAAAGAATTCGAAAGTTTAGGGCTATAATTACGGGATATTTTAAATATTACGGCTACGAATACGGGTTAATTTATTAAATTAACTGCTAAATAAATCCGGGATATACCTTTCAAACCGGCTGTAAAATAACGCTTAAAAAGAATTATTAACGCCGATCATATTTAAATAACGGAATAATAATATACTTACGCGGTACCGAACGTACCGTATACTTTTTCGGATTATATTAACCCGGAATACGTTATTAATATATAAAACGATATTTATAATAAGGTTTACGTATAAATTAAATATCGGCCCATACATTGCGAACCGTTTAAGTACGGGCCCGACCTTATTATTAACCGTAAAATTCTGATAATATTTTTTAATCTTAGTTCAGTTCTTTAAGTTATTTAATATTAACGGAAAATCTAGATTAATAACGAAAATACTGGTAACCGAATTATAAAACCCAGAATATTAAATGTATTATATTAAAAAACGGCCTTAACGGGTTATGCGGTATAATAATTACGGAAATAAGCTAAATTAATAGCCGGAAAATAAATTTAACCGGCCCTTTAAATATACGAATTATTAAATCTTCTACAAGTAAGATTCGAAACTTACGCGGCCGCCTTTAAACCAATTAAGGGATAATTAATACGGTTAATAAAAGACGAGTTAAAAAACGTCCGGAAGGTAAAAAAAAAAAGAAAAAAAATATTATTAAAACAAAGATAAGCCATGGAAAACGAGGAATTATTTTAACCTATAATAAAGAAACTCGATAGACCGTAACCGAACCAAATAACTAGTGGCAAAAAAAGAATCCCTCATAACGGAACGACCTTTATAATGTCCAGGCTTATTTATACACTTTTAGGAACGTATAACTCCGAATTAAAACAAATTACGGCGTTAGGGTTAACGGATACTAAAAATAACGTTAAAATATTTATTAAAATAACTTTAAAAAATCCTTTACCCCGTTTGAAAATATAAAGTATTGCGATAATTCACATTAATTAACGCAGCTTACATTTATGTTTGGTTATAAAAACTAAAATAATAAATCCCTTAATAATTCTTTTAATATAATAACGAGAAATAAAAGGGAATAAGGGCGCCGGAAATACCGTACGAATAAAAGCGAATTACCGTAATTACGTAACCTATACGTAACTTAACATAATATTCGTAATACTTTAACGTTCTATTTTATGTTCTTAAAGTTATATTAAATTTAAAATATAAATATAATTTAAATTTAAAACCTTTAAATATAAAAAGATGCTAAAATATAAAGTGATTTAAAATTTAACTTTTACGTTTTAAAAAATAATTAAACAAATAAAAGAAAAGGTCCCGGGTTATAAGTTACGTTAAAAAGGGCGTTACCTAATAATATAATAATAACAACCCGTTGACTTTCGAAATTTACTATAGCTAAACGTTAATAAATACCTTATATTTAATATATACTGAAGGGTTTATACGGATATTACGATTAATTACGTTATTAACTTAATACCGCCGGATAAGTACCTAATACAGGTAATTGAAATAGATATCATCCGTATTTCGAGTTAAAAGTCGAAAAACAAATAAAACGAAGAATATCGTATAATAATTTATTATTAACGGGATAATTTATTTCAGTATACTCAGTAAACTTACGCGTAAAACGGGGTACGTATTAAACTTTATTTTTTCTAATCCTCTTTGTATAAAGACTTCCGTATACGACGACCTTAATTTCGGATCGAATTATTTTATGCTTATAATATTGATTCCGGGCAAATATAAAAAGAAATAAAAATAATACCGATTACGGATATCGGAATTAAACCTAATTAAATTTGCGGATTTAATTATAAGGGGGGTTACTTCCTTGACGGAGACGGGCCCGGTAACCTTGCCAAAAAACTGAATTTCCGGATGGAAATTATTATTTTAGTTTTCTAATTAACGAGAAAATTAAGAGGTAAACCGGCAATAAACCGAAGATGCCAGGCGTTATAATGAACTTAAAATTGCTAAAACGTTTACCGTATTTATAAAGATTCGGAAATATACAGATAACTTATAGGTTCAGATAACCCGTATCGAAATTATATGAATAAATATTAGCGATTCTTATTAATAATCCGTAAAACGAAAAATAATTACCGATAGAAAGTTATTAAAACAGCTTTTATAAACAACAAATTACATAAAATTATTAATTAACATACACTTAAATCTCGGTTAAAATTCTTACCGTTACGGATAAAAATAAGGTAATAGAAATACGTTTAACAAAGTTAAAGTTTGACGCCCGGAAATCCTAGAACAACTTTTAAATAAACGACGACTTAATTTATAACTTTTTAAAAGATAAATTAATAAAATGGTTAATTATTTTAAGATATTACAGTAATACTTCAAGAAATCAAAATCTATATTATAAAAGTATTAAATATTTCACCTGGGATAAATGGCGTTACGGTTAAGCGTTTAAAGGTTAATTAAGAGCTAATTAAATAATACGTTAAAACGTTTTTAAAAATACGTTATGACTTACATATTTTCCGGCTACCTAACGGAACGCCGAAATATCGATAATACCTAAAGTAAGAAAAACAACTAAAAAGTTACCGAAATCTTAGTAATTCATAATCTTGTTTTCTTAACTAAGTAAAAGGCTAGAAAAATAATAATAAAATAGTGAACGTAAATTAGTTTAACGAATAATATCCCGAACCGATAATATAATAAAGCGTTATTTAAATGATTATTAATAAATTTAATAACGTCTTTAAGATATAACGTAAAATAGATATTCGCAATTAAACGAAAGATATCAATAATTACGATAAACATATAAAAAAGGTTCGATATCTTATTATAAAAACGCTTATTAAAAAAATAAAACTTTAAAATTAGCCACTGCCGGTATTCCGGTTTACGGAATCCTTTTTATCGGATAAGCAAATCGGGTACGGCTTAAATTCAAAACGACGGGTTACAACTAGGTCCGATACCGTATACCTTAAGATTGTTCACTTTCTTCAGTACTATATATTATACGGCGTAAATTCTTTATAATATAACCGAACCTTGAAGTTTAGTTATATAAACGAGTTATGTTTATATAAAACGTTCAGTATATTTAATAAAAATATATAACTTTTAATTCGCCACGTAAAATAAGTATTATAATAAAATAAAAAACCGGGTTTATTTTACCTTAAAAAAGTGCAAGCGCTTATATATTACCAGAATATGGAAGGAATATAAGTTATCGGTAGTAGTCGACGACATCTTCATAATATACCCGGTAAAAAAACCGGAAGGTAATAATAAAACGTTAATATTTAACCGATGCGTTTTTTTTTTAAAAAAGCAGAATAATATAGGTCGCTTAATATATACAGCACCTAACGAATACAAAATACGAACCCCCGGCGTCCGGATTACGAAAAGTTATAATTACGTATATTATTTTAACAGCATTATACGGCGTAAAGGCATAATATAAAGGACGTATTAACTAGGTAAAAAAGAACTAATGTTAACGTTAAAATAGGCTAATACGTCGGAAAGATTTAAAGGGTATTACTTTAATTATTAAAGTTACCGTGCCGGTATGCAAAATAATACCTCTAAACGTCTTATATTATGATTCGGGATTATCAACGGCATAAATGGCCTTAAATTTCGTACTATAAAGATTTACGTATAGGTTGCGAACTATTGGTAAAAAAGACCTTTCAATTAAAAACCTCGAATTAATTAAAATTATTAAAGGATACGAGGCGGAAGGTTTACAAAACCCTAAAGCCAGGGTATAAATAACAGTAATAATATTACCACCCGTATAACGACTTATCTTAATTTTTTCCAGGTACCTATCTGGTTTAAAAAAAGACATTATATAAAAACTTGCCAAAAGAAAAGCTGCTGTAATTTTCAAGGCCTGGTATGCGGCTTTATTACCGGAAAACGTTATCTTCTTTTCGGATAACTTCCAGGATAAAACGGGAATCGGTTACGGTTTTACGGTTTACTAAAATAAGCGACTTATCGGTACAGGATATAAACGTTTAAACTCTTACTTTATTATTTTCGATACGGAAGTAATAAAAGCTTAAGGAAAATTAAAATACGTTATTATGGAATTGCCGGAAATTAATCGAAAACAATTACAAGTTTCCTTACAGAATATAAAAACGATTTAGGGAATTAAGGCGAATATTATTATATTCTTTTAGTAAGTATATTTAAAGTTTTACGTAAGGACGAATACGTATAACGTCAGAATACGTTAAAGCTTAAATATTACGGCGTAAAAAGAAACGAACTAACGCATAACTTAATAAAGGTAAATTTAAAATTATAAAACGTTAATAACGATTACATAATTATAATTGCAGGAATTAAATCTAAAGTAAGATTATAAAATAAAGCGTAACGAAAAACGTAATAAAAAGTAATTTTTATTAAGCTTTTACAACGTTATAAGGTTTAAAAATTAAAATTTTATTTACGTTATCCCGATAAATTAAAATATTTATCGAAACCAGCTTTTTATTATCATTTAACATTCCGTACGGGGTATAAAAACTTTATTTAGTATTACCGGAAATTTAAGTAAGATGACGTTAAGTTATATTATATTTAAAGTAAACCTAAAACATTTAAACATTTAATTTCCTATAAAAAGGTAAACGCTTTTTTTCAAATTTAACTATTAAAGCGGAAAACGCGTTTATAAAAACTTAAAGATAAATCTCGATATTTAAAAAAACACTTATAAATGACTTAATCGCCTTTAAGGATTATATCGGGGTTATAAGATTTTACGACAATATTTATACGCGAAAAGACCGGAACGGGATTATATTAAAGCCGTTATCGAATATCTCTTTAAATCAAACGATTATTTCATAACAGTAAAAGTTATTTAAAACGCTGGCGATTTCTTTTAAATGGGATATAAAGAATTCGACGGGTATTTATAAGCGTTTTTAAGAAAGTTAAAAGCGGAAAGGAAGGATGATTTTATACTTATTAATACGCTTAGGCGCGCATCATATAACAAATAACCAATTAATATACCTAATTATTATAACTATAATTTAACCTTTAACCTTCGAAAACTTTCGTTAAGGGAAGCAGGAAAACGTTAGGTATTACCTTCGTCCGGAGGAAAAAGGCTGCAGTTTAATACGCTAGAAACGGCAACGCGTTTATAGACGAAAACTATTAAATAGGTCTACATTTATAAATAAGTTAGTTAAAGATAGCTTTACCTAGCTTAGCACGCCCTATATACCCTAAGGGAGGCTCTGAGACAGCCGCTATGCGGCTTTACCCCCCGGCGTTAAATACTAGAAAAGAAAAATGTTAACAGTAGTATCGAAAGAAACTAAGCAATAAGATATACGATAATCACGTTTGGTAATAGCAGATTAATAAAATAAGATAAAAAGTTAAATTATATCATAAGGTAATATTATCTAGATTGCAATAATCAGCGTATTTATAAAATATGTTTTATCGTTATTTTTCTTTATTTAATAAATCTTCGCGAAGTAAAATACTTAATATTAATCAATTAAACAACGTTGATTTAGCAATGTTTTATAAATTTTAACTAAGCACTTATTGTGTAATTTACATTAATAGGGGTTTTTAACTTTCAGCTCGTTTATTCCTCAGATTAAGTTTAAATAAATCGTAATACAGGTTTTCTTTTTTAAGAATTTTATCCTTAAAACTTTATTTACTTTCGGTAAATATTATATAGCTAAGATATCGGGTTACATTAGTAAAAATAAGTATAAATCCGTTTTCTTTACCGTTTATCATCGGAACCTGTTATTTATTTTAGATAAGTATAGTTTCGATGTTATACTATATTTCTTATACTTTTTCAAAAAATTAAAAACCAAAATAATAAAAATTATTTTAAAATCTAAAGTTTGCGTTAAACATAACTATTTCTATAATAAAACCGGGGTTTCCCTAAAAAATATTAGTATTAAAAATTATTATTTAAAACGAATGGAAATATTAATTAAAAAACGTTTTTCGATATTATAACAAGGTTATTAATAGAAAGTAAATACAGCCAGCGCCCGATTAATCCGTTTACGGAAATAAAAAGTGTTTTTCTTAGTTTTAAGAATATATAAATAGTACAGCAGGAATTATAATCGTTAAAGGAATTAAGAAAGAAAAAAGGGGTGAGGGGGGGGGGGGGG
>QJNU01001565.1:194161-272303 GCA_004154915.1 Monosporascus ibericus | reverse complement strand
CGCGGTCTAGGCGCGCATTGGGTCTTTACCGCGTATTAGGGGGGTTTACGTATCCTGGATATTCACAATGTGTATTCTGCCCCGGCAAAGTTGAAGCATTGTACCTTGATGCCGAAAGACAAACATTCAGAGTTCTAAGACTCGCCCGGGCTCCACGGGACTCTCTTCAGCAGACTGGGGTTTAGGACCCTAATGAGTATATCAGGGGACCTCAGTATATGAGATGTTTAGGTACACCCCCAGTTTCCAAGTGGTGATCCTCATATACCGGGGCGGTTTACATAAGCTATGACCGGAGGTACATGGAAAGCGGCTAGAATTAGCCGAATACCAAATGCAGGAATTGCACGCACTCCTCCTGATGGTGTTTCAAAACATGCCCGTCGGGCGGAGGATCGGGTTGCTAACCGATGAAGAGGATTGCGGCTCACTGAGTTGAAGACCCACACGGTTCGCGATACGCCGAGACGGGCCAATCTAACCCGACGTAGGATTAGCTTTAAATTGCCTTTCACAAGAATCACTTCATATTCAGGTCAACTGAAGATAGTTGCGCCCTCAACCTGAGCAAGACTTCACCTAAGAGTCAGCTTTAAAAAAAAAATATCTCGGGTTCAGAAAGGCAAGTGGAACGCGTTCTTGGGATATCTATGTCTCGTCCCTGAGCACAGAGTATCTCGTAGTTGAAGATATCAAAGACCGCCCTTGGCAAGCGGAAGCAACATGCCAAGCTACTTGGCCACTCCAAATATATTACTCCCTAACCCTGCTCGGGCCGTCGAATGTGGTCTTGGATACCCCTGAATTTGTTAAGCCGCCTTGCGATAACATCGTTGGATATATCCGCCAATGGCGTTAACCTCCCCAACCCGGATGCCCACCAGTTCCCGACCGCAATGACGGCGTCGGCTTGTGATCAGGTCCACTCGACATGCTTCCCCTGAAACATACAACTGCTGAGTCGAGATGAGGCGGGGAGCGACCTGGCCGGTAAGCGCTCTTGGGCGCTTGGCAGATCTTGCTATATGAACCGATGATGGCCTGACTGATTCCAACGATTTGAACTGAGAACTGTGAGTTCTTGATTCTTTCCTGCATCTTCCCACTCGTTCTTTCTTCCACTTAGGCGCAAACAGCCGTCTTCGCAGTCGTTCATTTCAATTAGACGCAGGGGTCAGGTCACTCCCTATTCTCGCGATTCAGCATATCGTATTTCTCCGCATCCAACGTCCGTACAGTCAGAACCCATCCATACCTTTAGACTCAGAATGAAGTCCGCCATCGTTGCGTTTGCCGCCTCGGCGATGATGACCACCTCGGTCATGGGCCACGCCACGTTCCAGCAGTTCTGGGTCAACGGCGAGGACCAGGAAACCACCTGCGCTAGGCTCCCTCCCAGCAACAGCCCAGTCAGGGATCCGACGTCGAACGACATGCGCTGCAACGCGAACGCGGCGCCCGCCTCCGGCACTTGCCCCGTGACCGGTGAGTTTCCCGATCTCGCTATTCATCTAGCCTTAGGTACGGCACGTGCTAACATGACCTCGCAGCCGGTGATACGATCACCGTCGAGATGCACCAGCACAACAGCCGTAGCTGCTCCGAGGAGGCCATCGGCGGTGCCCACCGCGGCCCCGTCCTGGTCTACCTGTCCAAGGTGGAAGACGCCGCCACCGCCGACGGCTCGGGCTCGTGGTTCAAGATTTTCGAGTCGGGCTACGACGCCTCGACTGGCAAGTGGGGCAACGACATCCTGAACGACAACTGTGGCAAGCAGGACGTTGTCTTGCCCGCCGACCTCGCACCCGGGGACTACCTTGTGCGCGCCGAGACCATCGCCTTGCACGCCGCCGGGGGCCCCGGCGGCGCCGAGTTCTACAGTAAGTAATATCTGGGAGTTATTTCTTCCCCAATCTTCTTTAGTTCGAAAGCACAAATTTCCAAACATGGACTTTCAGGAATCGATAACTCCCGAAACATGTCTCACGACCCCCAAATATTCACCCAATTGATCAGAGAGGATTTACTGACTCCGGATGTTGTAGTGAGCTGCTACCAGATCACCGTCAGCGGCGGCGGCAGCGCTGAGCCCGAGGGCGTCGAGTTCCCGGGCGCCTACGACGCCCAGGACCCCGGCATCCTGATCAGCATCTACGGCGACTTCGGCAACTACGTCATCCCCGGCCCCGAGGTCTACGAGTCGGGCGGCTCGGGCAGCTCCCCGGCGCCGCCTACCACCACCACCGCGGCCCCTAGCCCCACGGCGCCGTCGGCTACCTCCACCGCGTCCGCCGTCCCTACGTCTGCTCCCACGCCCTCGACTCCTTCTGAACCTGTTCCCTCTTCGCCCGCCGGGGATGACGAGAAGCTCTACACGCTGGACTCGTTCATCACGATGCTGCGCGAGATGTCTGGCAGCTCCTCGAACGCTCGCCGCCACGCTCGCTTCCTGCACTAGGTTGACCGACACGGCGGAAGAACCTTGATTAATCGGGGTCGAAGATCGGGAAGGGCGCTTGAATGTGGAGGATACTGTATTCTGCTGTATATATTACCAAGACATCGAATAACTGAATATACTGTGTATAATTCACCTCCGCCAAGGTGACTCAGTTAAAATTTTCGGTGCCTGTCATGGATCGCTGCGATCTCCTCTTTTGCGCGGTGATTCATGGAATCGCTGATCCGCCGGTGTAGCTGACATTGACTCCCTCCGTCTGAATACCTCCGGCCCGAGGAGCAGAGCGGCTGAGGAACGGGTTGCACGAAATTGATTGAGGTTGCCAGTATCATCTCAGAGTTCTGGGATTAACCTTGCAATCGAGCACACCAACTCTCTCGGTTATGGCTTGCCGATTGGGGCGGCCGAGAATCACGTGAACCCGGAAGCAACTTCACGTTTGCGCATGTATCGAGTGGACTGACGTAGGAGGCAGAAGGTTGATACATACAAGGAATTAATGAGCATCTCCGTCCTTCAAGTGATGATCGAATTGTGGAGAACATTACGCGTCGTCACATCCGACAGTATACAACGGCCATTCCAGCCGTATTCATCCGCGCACTTATCCCAAATTATCTGTCAGCTACGAGGCGTACGAATTCTCACTAAGGAAAGAAACAGGCCACGATGACAGGCGGACTCACACAAAAGATCCTCAGCCACGTCGGCATCGGCGACAGGAACACGCGCTCCGTCGACGACCTCACGATGGATCCCAGCCGCCAGTGGACTGTCGAGCCGGACGAGCGCCGCGTGCATCCACGCGGGGGCACGTACCCGCGGCTGGCGCGTCTCGCGGACGGCGGCCTCCTCGCCGTGACGACGAAGCACGAGGGCCCGGCGCGGATCCTGCAGGTGTCGCGCAGCGACGACGGCGGGCGCTCGTTCGCGCCGATCGGCGAGATCACGCGGCGCGCGGGCGCCGACGTCGACAACGGCTTCCTGCTAGAGGTGCCGGGAGGACCCGCCGGCGGCGCGGCGGTGTTGGCGGCGTTCCGGAACCACGACCTCGACCCGCGCACGGGGCGGCCCACGCACTACCGCATCACCGTGTGCCGCAGCCGCGACGGCGGGGCCTCCTGGGAGTTCGCGGGCCAGGCGGTGGAGCAGGGCGCGGGCGCGTCGGGCGGCATGGGCCTCTGGGAGCCGTTCATGCGCCTGAGGCGGCGGTCCGGCGACGGAGGGGCCGCGGCGGCGGTGGTGCAGCTCACATACTCGCGCGAGCTCGCGCACGACGACCAGGAGACGTTCCGCGTCGAGTCGCGCGACCTCGGGACCACGTGGTCGCGGCCGCCGACGTGCCTGCGGTGCCACGGCGAGGGCGAGCGCCTGCGCGACGGCATGCAGGGGATCGCGGGCGTGCGGGACGCGGGCGGGGACGGGGACGGCAGGGAGGCGCTCGTCATGGTCTTCGAGACGACGCGCCACGGCACCTTCAGCGTCGAGTACATCGTCTCGTACGACGACGGCGAGACCTGGGGCAGCCGCGGCATCGTGTACCGCCCGCGCCCCGGCCGCAACGCGGGGAGCCCGCAGATCGCGAGCTGCGGCGACAGGCTCGCCGTCGTCTTCATGACCGATGAGGACACGGCCGAGCCGAAGTGGCCCCGCGAGGCCGCCGTCAAGATGGTGTTCGCGGATGGCTTGAGGGGCGGGAGGATTCACTGGGGTACGCCGGTGCTGGTACATCAGGCCCCGAGTTTCTGGCCTGGCGTGTTTTGCACAGGGGACGGCGAGGTCATGGCTACGCTTGAGCATTGTGGGAAGCCCATTGCAAAGTGTGTACGACTAAGGTACAATTCCTGCTAATTGAATGATATCCTCCTTGCTGCCATTATTGAGAGACTACCACACATGTATGATGTTGACATAGTGCTTTATGCCGATCAATCTCCTCCGTCATCGTGCTAAGCTGCGTAGGTAGGATGGCTATGAGCCGATGCCCCGTGGTAAAGCCGCAATATCCCTCATATCCATCGTCCGCAAATGGCTAGGCCTTTACTCGCATGATTGAGTACTCATTAACTTTTACATGAAGTTCCCATCAACCGCTGAGAACGACTCGATATACTTCATTTTGTACGGAACTGAGCTTGGTTAGGATACCCAGTCCGAATTCGCCGTGGTCCCGCAGCACGCCGTTGAATGCGCTGTTATGGATGAACCAATCAAAGGTGCAGGCCCCGAAGGTGACGAGGAGACTTCTCAACTCACATTGGCCGAAGCCCTTCGTGGTCCTAGTATTGGTGTATGCAAACCGAACTAATTCGCAAAAGCAATCGGAAGCATATAGGTCGAGAGGGACAAGGAGGAGGGCGCGGTGGAGCTTTCCAAGGGCCATCTCCTTGAGAGTATTGATGCAATAGCGGTCGGCTAGGACATATAGCCTGGCGTGGAAAAGGAACGAGCATGCGCTAATGTTGAGGCTTTCGTTGAAACATTGCGAGTCGGAGTCAGCATACACGACGAACTCCAAGAATATAGAATATATGGCGAGATATGCCTCCCGCTTTAGGTTTAATTTGGCTTTGAAGTCCTGCTCCCATTCCAGGATAGTGCGCTTGGAACGCCGGCAAAAACTGTCGAATTTCTCACTGCGGCTGATACAGCTGGGCTTGGCTTCTCCAATCCCTTCAGGCTCAGGAAGGGAAGTGGGGTGTTCAGGAGTATCGTAGTGGGCCGTGTAAGCGAATTGAGAGAAAGCGACGAACGTCTCTTCGTCTATATCGTCCCAGACGACTCTGCGGTCCCGAGCCTCCTTCATCGAGCCGTTGATGAGCATCTTGAAGTATGGTGAGAGGTGGAGAACGGCCCCAGAGTGAACTATGAACTCCTTTCCCTCCGGACCGACGACAAACGTGAAGAGGTCGGAGTTAATGGTTCTTCATGGTAGATTAGTAAGAATAGAGGAAGTGGAAGGACGCGCTTACGTCGCCCACTGAGTCGCCATGGTGAGACCTCTTCTTTGTGGATGTGACTAGCAGATGAGGAGTGTTGTCTGCAGGAAGATGTCAGTGTTCGTAGAAGGGTTGCAAAACGTGCCACGGGTATGTAAAGTGAATGATAGGTGATGCATCTGTGCGAAATATGACGCCATTCTAATTCATTCCCGGGAGTGAAAAACGCACAGTAATGATTCAGAAAAGGGCGATGCCCACGGGGATTCGGAGATTGGATTGTAACCAGTTGTGCCGGCTGTTTTCTATGTTCAAGGGACATGGTGAGGTAAGTACGACTATCTAGTACTTAGAATAACTCAGTAGGTGGCAAACCTGGGTACTTTTATGGCGTTGCTGGGGTGTGGGTCCTGATGCAGGTATTGGACTTGCTGTGGTGCTCCCGGCTGCCTGCGTGGTAGAAGGTGAGGAGCGATTGATAAAATACGGTCGAACACGTGATTTGACATTATGCTATTTGGACTGGAATTTCAGCCTATGCGAATGGGAATAATCGTGGGCTAACGCTGCATGTGGCGATACGGTCCTTGTGTGAGATCGCATTGGGAAGGGGGACTGGGGATAATTTCACGACCGAGGAAATATGAACATGTCTTTTGGAGCAGGGTATCACAATATTTGTCGACTTCTCTAATTGAGCTGGCTCTCCCATGATGGGTAGACCATATAGACTTCCAGGTTAATCCGCCTTCTCGCCCCATTCCTCCTTGTATACCCTTCTCAGTTCAAAGACCACCTCGACAGCGATCAACACTATGATGATCCACTCTAACCGCGTGCTATGCCTTTCCGTTGTCATTTCCCTCAAGACGCTCACGGTCTCGTGCGCGTAATCGATTTTCCGGTTGAGTATGAAAATGCGTGATCGCACGTCCATCTCGGCACCGATCTGGTTGTAGTAGTCCTCGAGGTTCGATTCCGAGTCCCAGAACATATCCGGAAGGTGGTCTGTGATATCCGAGTAGTGATTGAGCTGGGCTCTCAGGCTGAGTAGCTCGCCCGTCTTCTTCAGGACGAGGTTAGAGGAGAGCTGGTCTTGGAGGCCGCGCTCTAACCAGTCCACCATAGTCTTCGAGCCTTGGAAATACTCCATAAGGCTAGTCTCTAAGACTGCCAACTTGGGACTCCTCGCCAATCCGCTGGAGAAGGCAACCTGTGCGAACGTCGTGTCCCGTCTGTCATTCTCTGACTCCTGTTTTTTCGTGCCTAGCACGACGATATTCCCTTTCATATAACTCGTATCTCGTGACGCATCTGTAACGAACTCGAGATCCTCCACCTCCATGCGGTTGATATGGGGGTTCTCAGCAGCTCGAATCAACTGCTTCGTCGCAAGCGTCTCGAGTGTGTCTGCGGGTACGGACCATGATACCACGGTGCCGTATGGGAAGACGAATATGTCACCATTGCTGACGCCTCTCGCATGAACGACCGCCATGGGGTCGAAATTCGTCCCGTCCGGATCTAGCTCGAATCCGTGATAGCGGAGAATTTCCTGAACAGCATCCATGTCGAACTCACGGGCGACGCATATGGCACTGATAGTCCGTCTATAGTCGATTTCCGATGAGGGTCTCGGTGATTTGGTGATACGAACTGGCTGCTTCGACATGGTCCCCAGGCGCAAGCTCTTCGATGCCGCTGCCGTCCTTGGGGGTTTCCGCTTGGACGCAGGTGAGGGTTTGGCCTGTGGCTGAGCTTCAGATTGGGCGGCCAAATTTTCTGCATCGTCCACCTTTTCGTTATTTGATAGCAGTTGGTTCGAGGTGAAGAAGTTGCGCCTCCGAGGCGAGAATGCCAGTGAAGTCTGGTGAAAACATCGTTGGGGTCGTGGGGCGAAGGCTCTGGTGTGAAATCCCCTGCTCGCAAGTGCCGCTACCTTTCGCAAGGATGCACGCATTGTGAATCCCGGAAGGCCATCGAATTGGCCGCACGGGGGAGTTTATAGTTGAGGTTGCGGTTCCCGGAAACTGCGGCTGCTATGACAATGTTATTGGCATGATTTTAGTGGAATCTCCATAGCAAGGCTTATTGTACATAGGAGACTGGAGGGGTACAAGGCTAACCAGAGTCTCAGCTTCTTAGTGAGAGGGCTCTAGTAGCTTTGGAAGCTGATTGGCTACCACCGATAACTTCAGATCTAATCTTTGTCGCTCTGCCTCTTATCTGTCTTATCGTCACGATAAGCCTTCTTTAGAGCCGTCGTACCTAAATTATATATGCCTAACTTAACCTACTTCGCCTGTCTTCTCAAAGTCCAAGACCTCGTTTATGATGCTCCTCGCTGGGCGTTTCCAGCCGTAAATACTCTTTGATCTCTACCTAGGTAAAATAGGGCTTATTGCCTTCGTGAGAGTTCCGCGTTCCTGCTCATCGAAATGAATCATCCCCAGCATGTAGCCTATATGGATATGCGCCATAGCATCCGACGGGATCTATTTTAGTCGACATGTGACCTCCTTTGTATCAATCGACTAGATTGCATTTGAAATCTCTCGTCTACGCTCCGCCAAGTTCACAAGATGGCTACACAAACAGTGGCGGCTGCGCGTGGTTCTGGCAGCTTCTGGGTCTCTCCGGAATCAGTAAGCCGTACCCTGTCGCGAATAACCACCTCTAGACGACAGCGATCCCCAAGACTCCCGACTTCTTTGTCGCCTAATCGGATACTGGGGCTGCGCCTAAGGAGCAGGAACGAGGACCAGAGGAGACGTTATGCCCCGCTATTCAAGATCGCAGTGCAGCAGAAGCATGAGAGGCTTCCACTCATCACGCTTCAGGCATTTTTGAGGAAACACAGCTTTCCGGATGAGAAATATGTGTCGGAAACGATAGACGCATCTCACTCGGTCGAATGGAGAGACCGGTTAAGGAGTCTCGCTTCGAGGGGTTGGTCTCAGCAAGATATTGACCGTTGGGTGTGGATATTATCAGCTGAAGACGGGGATGCTCGGGTCCAGCGCTTGGTGTCTACGAAACAACCAATATCCCCCTTTTTACTCTTGTTGCTCTTGAGAAGCGATGAAAACTTTCGCCGGGCAGAATCCTTGATATCCCTTATCAACTTTGTAGGGAATGTGTATCACGAACCCAAATCCGAAGCGTCATCTGCCCAAAACGGCGTGAGTGGCTTTCGGCCCCGGAAGACATTGTCGGTGGACGAATACCTCATCTTCCTCCGCCGTATTGTTTGTCACGTGCAGCGGCTGTGGCCCCAGTCCATCGTCACTGTGGCCCGGCTGACGGCTGATTACATAAGGAACATACCCCTGGAACCAAAAGCTCGAGGCGTTCGCCGGGACGGCTACACGAACCGGTGCTTAGTGTTCAATACAGCATTACTCCTATTTAAGAGACCTGCAAACTTCGAGCCTGTCGCGAATATGGAATTCAATTGGCGCGCGCAGAAGATCTTGTTGGCCCTGTCCGACAACCTAGACCGACGTCTCATCATAAATAAGCTCAGTTTCCGAGCTATTCGACAGGTCATGGTTGGCCTGAAACGATCTGCCGAGGAGAGGTGGGTGGCCATGCGATATGCAAAGACCTGGCCACCATACAGACAGGACTTCGACGGATTAGATGCGAAGAGGACGCCAGAAGATGATTATTCGCGAAGTGTGAAGGCCGGCATCCTGATGAAGCAGGAGGGATATACCGAGGACGATTATGACCGAGCATTAGATATCCTTGGGGGCTCATCTGCCGAGTCTCCAACCATACAGACGCGCAGTCTCCCCCCGAAGGAATGGAAGGGCGACAAGGAACAGTGGAATTTCTTCAACCGGTGGGGGATGAAGATCCGAGCGACTCGTAATGTCAATGAAGCTTGGAGGGTCTTCACAACATTTTCAGATATTACGCCCAACGCCCAAGTCTACGGTGAGATGTTCCTCAAGCTCCAGGCTCGGGAACTGCATGAAGAGGCGGACTTGTTGCCTGGGGATTCGCGAGAGACATTCCACGTCCACCAAAATAACCTTAGCGAGTATGAACTCGCTAGACAGTCGCCGCCGACGGTTGCAGAACTCTATGATCAAATGATCAGCCATGGCATCAAACCGGAGGGACATTGCCTCTATGCTCTGGTCCGTAACGCGCGGACTATACAAGATGGATTCCGCTATTTACGAGACAGCCCCTGCGACCCTGTCAGCGTCAACTCAATGGCATTATTCAAGTTGCCATCTTATCAAGCACTCCGGCGCATCCCCCTCCTGGCTTTTAATAGTTATATCCAGCTTCTCTGCAGGCTACAGCCGGATCGGGGGGGCCGGCAGAAGTTTCATGCCGATGAAATTATTCGAATACGTCATGCCATCACATTGATTAAGGAGAGACTGAAACCGCACACGACAGAAGGCGCAACTTTTCGGCCGCCCTGGCACGCAGTGTTTAGGGCTCTAGCGAGGCCTTATATCTGTCTTACAAACGGTACGCAAGCAGAAGACGACGCCGAGGCGTTGCGGACATCTACCGATCTGCTGTCTAGTGTAGTCACGACTGTCGGAATGGATCCGGATATCTTTAAGTACTATTGCCGTACGATACAGAAGGCTGCCGTATCACGACTTGCTTCGCTACAGAGCTCCACGGAGAACCCCTACTCACCAGGGTTTGCGGCTACTGCAACGGGAGAACACGTACCTCTTGTGACAGGACTGCAAGACATTCTGAGGGAGCTCAAAGCAATCTTCGATAAGTTGGTAGCGCCCGTGGAGCAAGTAGGAGAGCTTGAGGCGCCGATCTTTCTGCACAATGTCGGTCCCCTCCACCTACACACATATATGCGCACGCTCGCCTTCCTGGAGGACACCGACGGCATGGTGGACGTGATGCGGTGGATGCTCCGGAACCGGAGATACCTGGACGAGGAAGCGGAGAGGAAAAACAGCCGCGGCCCGGCGCTGATCGCGAAGACCCTCTGCGCCTTTCAGGCGTTCGCCGGACCGCAGCTCAGCGCCGGGCAGGCGGACGAGATGGCGCGCCACATGGACGCCGTCGCAGAGGCCGGGGGGAACTGGAGGTGGCCCACCCCTGAGGAAGTCGACCGGTACGTCCAATCGGACCTACGCGGCGGCTCACTGCGCCTCCGGCAGAGGTACCTGGCGCGCTGGTGGCAGAACGCATTAGAGAACGAATTGGATGATGGTGGTGTGGACCGGGTGGCTATGGAATGACTGTGTACGTATATAGAGCATCTAAACAAGATACCCGATATAGAGATGTGTACATGCGGAGGAATAGATAAAAATCAAAAGAGTTAAAAAGATGACGCGCCTGCATTCCTAAGTCTTGCAGTTTGTATATAACTTAGTAAGCGGAGGAAGGAGGAACCGGCGACCCCTCCAGAGTCCAGCCTTCCGACTTGGCGCCGCATCCGGTTCTGCTCCACAAAGACCCCTGATTTCCGCATACTTAGTGAGAACGGGTATGCAGGGTATGCCCCACATTGACGCGAAATCCTAAAGCTCAATTGGACAATTCAGTTCTACATTATCCGAACGCGGCAACGTGTTGAACCAAGAATTTCAGGTTTTCAACTCCACTCGCTTTCTTTTGACGTCGCGGTTTCACGTCACGAAAATGATGGTCTATACAATATCCCATCTCTTGCGCAAACCGGTAAAGAGGTTTGCCCATTTGTATGACCTTGGATCAGTTCATTCCTGAGGAGGGAGTCCTACTTTTACGACTTGGTTTACTTTATATCCTGAATTCGTCTTTCTTGGCGTAATTCGTGTTGATAGAGGCTCTTCCACCACCCCTGGAAACTGCAGCCCAAATCCTGGTCCATCCGTCCTCCCTTTCTCCGAGGTGATGAAGTGAGAGTCATATAGCCCCACACTCTGTTGCCCATTTCTATTCGTATCCCTTCATGGTTCACACCAGTCAGTTATGCTTGCGTGTTACTTCACTGTATCTAGACGACCCGCGTGAAGCACTCTACTCACGCCAAAGTCAGTGGACTATGAGATACCATGGATAGACAGGGCCATTTGTCGAAGGGACAACGAGGTCCGTACTCAATGGTCTATCGGCAAGAAACCGCCAACCTAGAGTCGGCCAGTTCCAGGCCACTTCTGTGCGATGATACGGAAATCTATGGCTCGCATGTCGACGTTGACCCCTTCGAGACGCATGCTAGGACCCGGTCCCGGAGTCTTAGTTCGCCAAGTGAACTCGGGGATGTAGACGATGGGGATGTCTTGACGGCAGGAGGTCTTGGCCTCAAGGCTCTTCAAGACAAAACGCGGGAGGAGACCAGCTCAGATATTGAAGAACTTCTCCTGCCCAAACATGTATCTTTATCAACGAACGTCGAAGTGCGAATTCCCGTATCGACCCTAACACAACCCAGGTCTCTATTTGATGGGGCCGAACCTCCCGCGCCCCAGACCACCGAAGCAAAGGCTGTGGCCGTTCTATTAGATTCGCTGAAGTCGCGAGAGCCGATAGAAGGCGAGGGATTTCTGGAATTTGAGATAGACGATTTCTCCATATACATCGACGCGCCTCAGTACCCCAACGAACTAAGGCCATTACAGCACCTCAATAAGGCTGATCGTTTCTTCTTCGATGGCATTCTATCTGTGGCCGATTCGCGGCTCTATCTCAAGCGGGTCCCTTTCCGTGAACTGCCAGTTGGTAATTACGGTGACGAGCATCATTCCGTGGGCGATCAGATCTGGATACGGTCTATCTTGAATGAGCGGCTAAACAAGGAAATCTACTACAAATTGGGGTCGCCGTCGGTCGAGTACGCCAGGTATTATCACCCCTTCCTATGGATTGCGGACTTAGCCAAGCATGTCATCGACTATTGTGAACATCTACGGACGACCGACCGCCGAGCCGTGTTGTACGATTTCAAATCCCGCTTCAGTATATGGATTCTGCGAAAGCATCGGAAATCCGAACTTTTTCGAAGATGGTATGAGGCGCATGGAGATGACGATTTTCGAGGTGCTATCGTTGCCAACATCAACTATATATGGCGGGAAGCTTATGGCCTGGGTCCCAAAAGCGCCACGTTTCACCTCTTTTGGAAAGAAACTGGATCACTCGACCAGTATCTCCCCAACCTTGCATTCGCTGACAAGTCATATGAAGGAGAGGGCCATGATGGGACACCAAGTAGAAAAGCTACACAGACCCAACGGGTTCCCAAGACAACTGTGACTCCCTATATTCACGACCTTTTCCGTCACTTGAGCTTTGGGAAAGTCCTTGAAAGTGTATCACTGTCTACGGAAGTCAAAAAAGGTCAAGAACGGGCCATAAAGCATTCTACTATACGAGGCATCCCATCGCAAATGGAGTCTGGCAGACGGCGCGGTTCAAGTGGCAAAACTCTCGTCGAGTCTATCAAATGCGGCGATGTGGTTTCAACTTCGCCTGATGACGCGAAAAGAACTACGACGAGGTGGAAAGTAGAGACGTCGGTCCATCATGATGACAAATATGTCTGGTATGGCCTGGTGCAGCAAATTCACCAGACGGCAAGAGGAAAGCGCTCTTTTGATGTCATATGGATGTATCATCCGAGAGATACCCCCTGCGCGAAGATGAAGTATCCCTGGAAAAGTGAGCTCTTCTTGTCTGATAACTGCACTTGTCATAGCGACGTTGCCAAGGTCAGAGAAGAGGACATCATCTCTACCCATACCGTCGACTGGTTTGGAACCCCGCCTACGTCGGCCAATCTTTTCGTACGTCAAACGTATCTATGTGATGAGCAGCGATGGGTTACGCTGCAACACGAACATATGAAGTGCGAAAGCAGGGGCGTATCCCGTCAATCCGAAGAGTTTGAAGTTGGCGATGCGGTCCTCGCCCAGACTCAGTCGACATCTCTTGACTTGGAGAACTTTATGCTCGAAGCGTTCTTCATCGAAGGGACGAAAAAGTATGTCCGGCTACGGAGACTTTTGCGACGGAGACTCGTTGATCCTAGCACTCCCAAGGCACCGCTGAACGAACTCGTCTATTCCGAAAGACTCATTGAGATTGAAGCCAAGAGTATTGCTCGAAGATGTCTGGTCAGGGTTTTCCGCACCGACGAGAGAATCCCAGCCCCTTATGACCGTAACGGAACAGGTGACGCGTTCTTCATTACGCACCAAGAGTTGGCCACGGGGGATGGCAAGACGAGATTCGTGCCCGTTGACCCTGGCGCACTCAGTCTGTTACGGCAGGGCTTCAACCCGAATTGCACTGCCAAGTCGGAGAGACTGCGAGGTCTTGATCTGTTCTGTGGCGGTGGAAACTTTGGACGAGGTCTGGAAGATGGGGGCGCTATCCAGATGCGATGGGCCAACGACATCTGGGGGGAGGCTATCCATACCTACATGGCTAATACTACGCCCGGTACATGCACGCCATTTCTCGGCTCTGTCGACGACTTGCTGCGCCAAGCTTTACTAGGCAGTAAGAAAACGCCACGGCCGGGAGAGGTCGATTTCATATCTGGTGGATCGCCCTGCCCAGGGTTTTCCTTGTTGACACACGACAAGACGACGGACAAGCAGCGAAAGAATCAGTCGCTCGTTGCCTCTTTCGCCTCTTATGTTGACCTGTATCGCCCTCAGTACGGTTTGCTCGAAAATGTCGTCCAAATGGTCCAGTCGAAACACAACCGCGATGAATGCGTCTTCTCCCAGCTTGTCAGCGCTATCGTCGGCCTAGGGTATCAGACGCAGATTCTCTTTCTCGATGCATGGTCATTCGGAGCCTCGCAGTCTCGGAGTCGCGTGTTTCTTATGTTCGCGGCACCTGGCCTTCGGGTTCCCAAAGCCCCGATACCAACACATTCGCGTCCTGATGTGCCACTACGGAAGCTTGGGTTGATGTCTAATGGACAAAGCTTCAGCCAACGTGAGCACCTGCCAACACCATTCAAATTTGTGAGTGCCATGGAAGCAACAGGCGATCTTCCCGATATCCAGGACTCCAAAGCCGATTACTGCGTCGGGTTCCCCGATCACCGGTTAACGATGGGCTATACGCCTACGTTGCGGAAACAAGTGCAGCATATCCCCACTCAGCCATGGGGGATGAGTTTCAGCAAGGCCTATTACGGCGGATCTATGGACGAATCCACGCGACAGTTATACCCCATGCAGGGAAAAGCTCGAGTTAGTAAAATCTCGAGAGGCTGGGGTCGAATCGAGCCGAATAGTGTATTTCCTACGATCACTACGACTTGTTGCCCCACAGACGCTCGCGTAGGCCAAATCAACCATTGGTATCAACCACGGCCTATCACAATTTTGGAGGCCAGGCGAGCGCAGGGCTTTCTCGATAGCGAAGTCCTTGTCGGATCGGCCCTGAATCAATACAGAATTGTCGGCAACAGTGTGGCGCGGCAGGTGGCGTTAGCCCTTGGATTGGCCATACGTGAGGCGTGGTTTGGCACTATGCTGGATGAAAAGCCTGTCCCGCAGAATGCGGCCGACAATGACTATGTCATCACCAAAAGTATCGAGGCAGGTTTAGGTGCTCCCAGTGGACCGATCCTCTTGGACTCGAGTTCGGATGAGCAGTCGGCTGGCGTTTCCGAACCGCTGCCCCGCGAGACGCCTTTGACAACGCCTGCTATCAGCGATATGAGTGAGAGGACGGGACCAGATGCTAGGGGTAAACGGACGTCGACATTCTACGTCGAGGTCGTCGCCAAAAGGCATCGGCCCACTATCGTGAACTTGGGCGGATACAGCGTGTCTAGCTAGACTAAACCCAAAAGGCCAAGTATCCACTGCCCCCCTTGATAAAGACGGACAGTACCATTGACGGCCTTTCTTGGGTTACGGAGCACCCGCATCAGCGGCCGGTTCTCATCGAGGGTACGAGTAAAGCTCAGCTATGGTTGGGCTGGAGTATTCTGCACATACGACGGTGATCTGTACCTATGGGAGAATTGATGTCTAAGATATAGACTACGGGAAAGAAGCATCATGGGAGTGTCGGCGAATCATAACAATGGGGGGTAGAGGTCGCCGCAGAAGTTTTGGTGCATTCTGGAAACGGGCATTGGGGAGCAGATGCAGGATAGAGCTCGGAAACAGCATTGGTGGTGTGCTGCATCCAAAGGTGCGTTTGATACCCGAGTCATTGCGGCATAGAGGGATTTTAGATAGAGGGTTGATGCCTCTTGGTATGGTTCGGGAGGTGGCAAGGGGCGGCTGCTGAGGTAGGAACTTGGGGACGAACAGCATTTGTTGTCCAGTGGACTTGGCTGTGGATTGCTCCAAGGTAGATAAACATGGTAGAGGAGCGAGAATACAAGACGCTCGAGTAGATCCCGATGGTTCGAACCTCACTCGGGGAGGTGAACACTGAATGCCCTTCGATGGCACTGCAGCGTTCGTTTCAGGCTTCTGTGCGCGAGGTCGTTCCGGAATTTACATTGCACGAATGGCAATGTTGTATGTGAGGCCCGTACTGGGTCAGTTCCGAAGCTCTCATTTGAGGTTTGTTGCTAAGTGTGATTACTCTTAAATACCTTCCCGTCTCACCAAATAGCTGGTTTACGATCTCCTCAGTATGCGCAACCCAAACATGTACATTCGCATATAGAGGCTAGACGACCCTTACTTGACTGGTCCTGTAACACTTCCAAACGGTCTGCTATATACGCTGTTAGGTCCCTTCTCTCCTATCGCGCATCCAAATGGGGGGCGAATACTTGAGCACTAATCCTGATCCGACTCCTGGTTGTGGTCGACCAGGTCCAAGCCGCCAGTTCCGGCGTCACCGCCTTCAACCTATGATATAGACGCCTAGGGAATGACTTACGGCGAAATTCATCACGACCAAGAGGAAGGTCTTCTTCATCTCGAGCCACGCGATGTGCACACGCGCTTGCCGCAACTGAAAGAAAGCCATAGAGGTGAAGAGCGAGCTCCATACGGCGTCTCCGCTCCGGCCTGAACTCGGATGCGCCAGCCCCGTAGACTTCGCTGTCCGGGTGTACTGCATAGATCCGGCAGCCCACGACCGTACATCCCGGCGATGGTCGCGCCGCCCTGCGGAGCCACGCGGCCGATGCCCCACGAGGACGCTATAGGCGGGACGCGCATCGGCTCCTTGAGTACAGCGTCGAGGTAGGGCGGCTTGGAGACTCGACTTACTTCAGCGGGTTCGAGAGGGTGCCACCGAGGACAGGCTGTTCGCGGAGCTCGCGCGGTACCTCTTGCCGGGCCTCGGGATGCCGGGAAAGCAGGTACATATAGGTCAGGGCCCCCGCTGTGGTGGCGTCGATGCCCGCGCCGATGATCGGTATGAATGATGATGCCGAGGACCTCGTCGTGCGAGAAGTTCTCGGGGTGCCTGGCCTGGCCCTCGAGGGATTTCTGCCAGAAGTCTTTTTCGTCGCTGCTGCTCGTCGGACTGGTCGTTGTTATAGTTGTTAATTCCCCCGACACGCGTCATCGGGCTGCCACGGACGCCCCCGATCCGCGCGGCCGGCTGGGTCGGGCTCCCGTTGAGTACGTAGTCGGCGGGCGGCGGGGAGCGCGTACCAGCGGCCCCGGTGGCGAAGCCGTCCACCACACGGCCAGGATCCCCTCGGCATCTGGGTCCGTATTACTGGCTCGTCCAGTAATGCCGTAGTGTCGAGGACTCGCCAGGAGGAGATAGGTAGACGGTGACATATTAATGTCCCCAAGATGCGAATTATCCTAGTCCTCCTCCTCGCCGCCTCACCGAATCCAGCCGTGGGGATCTGCTATCAGTTCATGGCTTTGGTCTAGCTAGGGGCCGAGCGACTCGTGACGGCCGGATCCTGGCCGTTCGCGTTATCTAACTCGTCCGTCAAGCACGCCAAGGGAGCCCTCCATAGACGAGAGCTCATTTTCCACTACTCGGGGTATTCGTAATATCATATCTGTCAATCGGTCGTCTATTTACAGTTGTTTATCTAAGGAAGCGTACGGCGTCGATTTGTGGATCTCCAGGGGGGTCTCATGGAACCATCTCCCCCCCCCCCGGGCCGCTCCTAGCCCTGAGCCTAAGCATCGCTAACGAATTGGGGAGTCTTGGCAAGGTGAGGAATCCGGGCAGTCTGCCCTAGCTGTCCAGTCGGACCGGGGTGGGGCGCGAAGAGGTCGACGACCAGCTGAATATGCTACCAGAATGCTTCGGCTTATGGCAAGCTGGTGGCTGTGGGAAATCGCCTATGTTGCGATGGGCGCAAGCTGCACGGTAGCCGTTGTTATCGTCCTGTCCAAATAACCAAACGGCCCTATGAGACCGGATGCTCCCTATTCGTCCAAATTCACTCGTCTCGGTATTCACTACGGTATCTTAGTCAGCTATTCTAGTACCGGTTGCCGAGTGCATTAACCCAGGGGAAATGGACACAATTCGGCCACTCAGCAAAGACCCTAAGCCATTTTCAAGGATACTGGACGAAGTAGGGGTCCACGGGGTCTGCAAAGTTATTGCCTGGGCAGAAATGGACCGGTTTCATTGCGATCCTCGGCGCGCTGCCGACCGTAGCCGCTCTTTCCTTGGACCCCTTAGCACAGCAGGTCATTTCTTATCCCTCTCGTACGGTCTATTCGGCTGAAGAATAACCCTGCTCGCTGCAACCAACGTGTTTGACCCCCCTAGCAGTCGGCTCAGTATGCAAGGCTCTATCGTTATTGGATTATGGCAAAAGATCGGGTGCTCGAACGTTATTAGTTCAAGCGTTATATGATTATATATTCCTACAATCCTCGGGGGGGTTCTCCCTCAACAGGTTACCCCGAAGCTCTCCACATGCACCTCGTCTCTCTGCCAGTGGGAACAGCCCTTCGACTAGTTCGGTATATGCAGCATACCGTAACGTTACTGACATTGCGAAAGTCAATTGCACGAAGGAGCCCGACCCCTTAGCCCCAGCCAGGGGACCATTGGTCCTTTAAGACAACCAATACATCTACAGTATGGACGCTCATATGCAAATTATCAGTTTTCCAGCTGGCAACGGACGACCAGCGGAATATGCGATCCAATGGACTCAGACAGGACAGTGCCAGCTAATGTGGCCGAGGACCTTAGCCTGGGAGACTTTTTGTCAGCTGATGTAACATTGGTATTCCTTCTGCTCGGATTCTCTACGTTCTTCGACCAGGACCAAACTGGGCTGCCCTATGCTGACCTCGGCCGGCTGGACCCTGATCATACACTCTGCGGGCTTCACTGGTGTGGCCGAGTCTATAACAATGCCATGGTTGTCTACGGGTCTATGAAAATAGGTTCCGCTGGCAACCCACGAGCTAGGCTGTGATCTCGGACTAACTGGAGCGCAAAGGGATGCGAATTATATCTTTCTGGTAAGATTTGTTGCTATAAGGATAAAGATAACGTACACTTTCTATATGTACTTATAGCCCCTCAGACCTCCAGGCTATTCACTTATTATGGAATCTGAGGGGCGTTCAACCCATTTTGACACGGGTCCCACCCTGTATATAGTCGGTGCAAATATTTACATGTAGAATGTTCATCTATGTGCCCCATTCCATCCTATAAACAATGCTGCACTAAGCAGCTATGGCTCTACAGGTCCTTTATACCATGGTTTCTCGAATATGGATCACCAACGTCGCAGGCTCTCGACCTCCAGGGATGCGAGGATATAAGCGTTAGACCCGAGCGCGCTGTTGTACTCAATCGGTCGGTTAACGTAATACTGTCACGGTTGTTAGTATCCTCGACCAAGAAATTACGAACAATAGGACACAGGAACACATCAGCCTCTCACCTCGAAGGTTGCGGTGGAGTTCAAGCTGCACACGGACACAGTGCCGTTGTAACCCAAGGTCTGGTTTTCCTCGTGAACCACAAACGTCTTGGTCAGGTACTTGTGAGCTCGAGTCGCCACTCTGACAGCGCCCGAACCCTGCCTGCGGTCTAGGTACCCGAGTCGTGTCCCCTTGAGGAGCGAATAGGCGAACATGGCGCTGCCGCTGGACTCGATATAGTTCCCCTCACGCCCCGGCTGATCCATGACCTGCCACCACGCTCCAGTCGTCGGATCTACGGCGGCGACAATAGCGTCCATGAGGGACTGGAATTTCTCGCGGAGTAGTTTCTTGTACGTCGATCCCGTACCGGTCGTAGGGAGAAGCTCGAGGGTGTCCACCAGAGCCATGGTATACCACCCGAGAGCGCGGACCCAGATGTGCGGGCTCGCACCGGTAACCGGGTGCGCCCATACCGCCGTGCGCGAGGCATCGTAGCCGTGGACCAGCAGGCCGGACGATTCGTTGAGAGTGCGCTGCCACAGGAGGTCGACCTGGAAATACATCTCCTGAAGGGTCTCGGGGCCGACGGCCTCGCACTTGGACTGGTTCCTGGCGTAGAGCGTGTAGAAGGGCGCATACGAGTACATGCCGTCGAGATAGCTCCACTCCGGATAGACGTAGTACCAGAGCCCGCCCACGGGGTTGCGGCGGTTCAGGTCGATGCTCTCCCGCAGCGCTCGTGCGGCGGCTCCGAACAATTCAGTCTCAGCATTCGAGGAAGAAAACTGTAGCAGCGCCTGACCGTTCGACAGCCGGTCCATCGGATACGATAGGGCGCTGTACGTCGCATTCATGACATAGGGCACCACGGACGCGGCGCTAGTCTCGATGTAGTCCCGGACTGAGGGAGTGTCCGGATATTGCCTGAGGAGGGCAATGAGAGCCTTCTGCGTGAATCCGGCCTGCAGCAGCTCGGAGGGGCCGCCGTTGCCGGTCATGATGCCCTGGCGACGGGACATGGCGCTGGTGGCCATCCATCTGGAGTATTCAAGGTTGGTTGCGGTACCGGAGATCTCGGGGAAGAAGTAAGTGAAGGCCGTGACGGCCTGTGCCAGAAAGTGGTGCGGCCGCATGCTCGCTTTGCTGCCTGGTGCAGGAGAAAGTGATAGCAGTAGCAGTAAAGTCTGTGTGGGATTGATTGTGCCTGGCCGGAATGGGAATTACGGGAGACACCCAATCAAACAGGAAAATGACCAAAGCAGAAGATCGGTTGCATCGGGTCCTTTTTGAACACCTCAGAGAAACCCCAGTGGCGTATTTCGTATACTAGCTGAAATGCGACGTGATCAGGGATCATCGCTTCCTCTTACTGTAATTGGGGAACACCCGTCTGCTTGCCCCGTTCCATTGGTTGCAAAAACTGACAGGGAGAAACCTGAAATTCGTGGCCTTGATTATCCCGCACGAAGGTGCTTTTTCGTTCCCCTTAAGTTGCTATTTAGTGGGAAGGTAAGTCGGAGCTGAAAACCCCGGACCGAAACCCCGCTGTTCAACGGTGGCGTGCCTCTCCTACGTACGTAAATTGATCCGGGGAATTACCCTGAACTGCTTAGTGCAAGGAAATTAAACGTATTTGCTGTCTATATGGGCACGACTCCGAGTAACCAAATCCGCCAGCAGCGAGGCATAGCGCGGGGCTCTTTGTCTCCTCCGATGGATCCGTCAATCCTGTACTAAAGCTCTCTGTCAACCTTCTTACATAGATCTATGTGGCGTCAACACGATCCATGTGTACGGCTGCGCTGTTGTACAAACGAACAGGGCTTCAGCTTCAGCTGCAAGGCAAAACCGTCGTAAGTTCCTACCTTACTGCCCAAGCCTTCCCTCTGTACTCAACTGTGCCATCTTTCGAATATTCCAGTAAAGGATTGCCCACCTCGAGTGTGTCGGTTTCCGCTGCCCTGTTGCGTTACACTGCCGCTGGAGCTGATGCGAGCGGGATGGGCAGGTGCATATATTGGGTGCATATCATTGGAGCGATCGCTTCTTACATGCATCTTCTCTACACCTTTTGATACTGTCGAACCATGTCTGAAGCCCGGATATCAACTTGTCAGCACCGCAGCCAGTGGTCTGAAGCCTCCATCCTGGCGCTCTCAACCCACACAGGATTATTCCATTCATTGGCTCCGTGTGTGGTATCATCCAGTTCAATGTGGTAGTACGAGAGCCCAGCAATGTCGCATTCCGGTCCTCAGCCCCCGACGGAGATGACATTCAAGATCATCTCACCATACACAACCCAAATGCCCGGTTCCATTCGCTGCTGTCCGTTCCCAGTTTGCGGGAGGGAGCAAGGATTGCCAAAGTGCCGAGTCTGCTGACCCGGCATTTCGCCTTATATAATGAGTCTTTAAATAAACGGCTTGGACTCCACGCCCAGGTGCACATCCCCCGTCATTAGTCTCTTGGTTCCCGCTTACGTCGGCTAACTAGACGGAACGCCCATAATAAGCCTCAGATGCTCCCCACAAGCCGCTCATTCCCTGTGGCGCCCACGATCGCGCCATCGTATACCGACTAGATCACGCTGGTGTTGTCTATCGACTCTGATCGACGACAAGATGTCAACGACTGGGTATCGGGCGAGTTTGATATCGGCCATGGTGACCTTCCTGACCGTGGACTGCATCGCCCTGGCCGGTCGCGTCTACGTCCGTATGAAGCTGCAGTCCCGGTCCTTCGGGGTGGATGACCTTACTCTGCTCGTAACCTTTGTTGGTTCTTCTACCGATGCTAAGGGTCGCACTAGCTGCTGATTCAATACCCGGCAGGTTGGGTATATCCTCCACTGCGGCATGGGCTTTACGGCCATGTCCTACGGATATGCTGCAGAGGAGGAAAAGCCATACTACGATGCGGTGCAAGCGAGAAGAGTGCGATTCGTTGTCATGTTTCCCGTGAATGCTCGCTGAGGTACTAACGGGGTGCACAGTATCACTACGCCAACCAGGTGTGTATCTATATTTCGTCGGGTCTAGTCAAGCTCGCCGTAGCCCTGGTCCTGTACCGTCTCGCGGCCACCCGCCGTCTCCGCTTGATTCTTCTTGGGTCAATGCTCCTGGTGGGCATCTGGACGGTGGTCATGACTGTGTACACCTCGTGGCTATGTGCAATGCAGGGGTCGAGTAATTATGCCGGCAGCGAGACCTGCAAGAACGTCGGCCGCTTCCGAACCATCTCCAACATTTTCATCGACTACTTCTACGCCCTCTTGCCCGTATACATGCTCTGGAATGTGGAGATGAGCACCAGGCTCAAGATCACAGTCTGTGTGTTGCTCGGGCTAGGAGTTTTGTGAGTGGTCCCGCGCCCCTAGCGACGGAGAGGAGCGATTGTAAGAACACGGACTAACGACCGTTATCCCCCCTACAGTGCAAGCAGCGCCACCATAGTCAAGCTTG
This sequence comes from Monosporascus ibericus, assembly GCA_004154915.1. Classification (NCBI taxonomy): domain Eukaryota; kingdom Fungi; phylum Ascomycota; class Sordariomycetes; order Xylariales; genus Monosporascus; species Monosporascus ibericus. The sequence continues at coordinate 249,643 of QJNU01001565.1, read as the reverse complement.
TCGTCATTATCAGGCTAACTACCTCCACGAAGGAAGAGGAGAAAGGCCTACATTACGATCTCCTGCTATGGGCCGATATCGAGTTGGGACTCGCCATCTTCTGTGCTTCGGCCGCGGCGCTACGACCGCTCCTCAGACATATGCCCGGGCTTTGGGATAGCCTCCGCACGCCGAAGAGCCATAAGAGCCACATTAGTGATGTCGTAGCCGGTGGACCTTATCGCACCATCGACCCCAACAGTGAGATGGACCGCTTGACTCCTATGGGGAAGCCCGTTTCGGTCCAAGTCGAAAATGAACCTAGGGAGAGTCCAGAACCGGCAACGTAGAAGCTGGTGGTTATGTTTATTACGATGTGAGACGCGGGCAGTTGTGCCGGGGCGTATGATAACGATACGGGATATGGTATGCGACGATTTCATGGACACGGGAAAACAATGTATTACTATTACTATACGGACGACTATAAGGGTGCTTGACGAACTGGAATGCCTGGCGGCAGGCATCCGCTGTACATATCTCACCTTGACGGCCCATTTGCCTGATCGCTAGTCTCTGTGAGCCACCGCTGCAGCTGGTAATGAGCATAGGGGCCATGCATAGCGATATGGAAAAGTAGGATTGGGACTTCGGAATTAATGTTTTGGATGGTGTCTCCAAAGACTGGTCTAGTGCAATTCAATTCATATGGACGAGTCTAATTTCGGCGCATCGCAAACTTTAATTAGGGTGGCTATCTGTTGCAGTGGTACGCTCTATGATTCCCAGTGATTCGATTAGATGGAGAACGTGACCCCTAATCCGTTCCCACTACATGATATACCTACTCAGCGGAGACTAGGGGGAACGCACAATTCCATCAACTAACCGACCTAAGGGGGTAATGAGCAGGAAGGCGAAATACTGCCCAGACCTTCATACTGGGCGACCTAGCCAGACCAGACCTCTCCTCACGACCCTGAGACAACTTCCCGGTGGATACGACGTAGCACGGAGGTACTTTTGCGTCTTTCGGAACAACTACTAATCGATACTCTCCCAGTCAATATAAAGCGGCTTGGCGGGCGTTAGGGGGGAGAACGCGCGCGGGATGGTCCGTGGTGAGCGGGGAAGACCGGCCCACCTCAGCCGCTCGAGATTTATGTGGGCAGGGTTGCATCTTCGCCTGCGAACCGGCAGGATTCAAGGATTCCATAACTAGTCTGATCTGGGCGCCGCCTCGGTCCATCCCTTATCTAGAAGGAGTCGAAGGACCATGCCAAGCATTACTGCTTCGAACCTGATGCGCGGGATTCGGATAATTACCCTGCTGCATTCTGATCTGCGACAGCTGGAACAGGAATCATCATGCTTGCTGGACATTCCCTGTTTGCATTTCCTAGTAGAACACGTGACTCGATGTAGGTATATCGTGCTTAAACACTTCCATGTTGAGGCGTCCGACACGAGCGAAGCTGTCTCCCACTCTATGTCTCCAAATCCATGCGTCTATGCGACAGCACTAGGTGGCGGTTCACTTTGTCTCGGAGCTGGAGCGATGAAGATATATCATATGTATACAGCCGCGCCTCGCTAATAGTGATCCACAAGCAGACCAGTTGCGACCTTGGCCCATTTCATCTCTCTACAATAAATTCATGAAGAAGGGAGCCGTGATATCCCTTGAGAAGACCATCTATGTGCCCCAGAATGGAGCTGGCGGCGGCACTACATAGGGAGAGGGTAGTAGGGATCTCGGTGTCGGACCTGGTTATCTAGTAATGTGAACTTCAACTAGTAGTTAGATAATACGGCACCACACTACGCGTGCGCTTGACCTTGGGCGTCCCTTGCATGTGACAGGAAGGCATCGTTTGTGTCGAGGGTGACAGATTCCTATGAACAGGCGGTCGCGAACAACTCGCTTCTTGCTCAGTAGAAGGCCAATGACGTAAAGCACTCTATGTTCTGTGCTAAAGTGCCATATGGAGTTTCAAGAACTGGCCAGTCTGACTAGGTCCCATCATGCCTGCCGCGAAGTCGCCCCTTTGAACTGCCGCCTACATGGCCTTGGGAAGACGCGCAGATAAGGGTCACCGGTGGGACTTGAAGGTCGGAACCTACATATATATCTGACGGAAGTAGCGGACTCTTTAAACTATTTACGATCCGCTATAAGCGATGAAGGAGGCTCTGGATGGGAAGGAAGACTGTCTGAGCGTGGAAGATGGTTGCTGTGCATTTCTGATAGCCACGTGTAAGTAGGTAGACTACCTACCGACTTCCCGGATCCCAAGGAAAATGGCAGCAGTAACAACTCTCTCATACAGAGGATTAAGGGCTAACATGCCAGTTAGAGCTGATTTCAGCAAGAATATCGACTCACTTGGACCGGCTGCCAGGTCCAGCGTTGACACCATTGATGACGTTGACGCTTCATGCAACTTTGTTTACGTCCCAGGCCCTGCCTTCCTCGATCTTAGAAAAAGACGGTGTCTACGCAACTGTGCGATAAGAAGCAGGAAGAATCCCTTGTCCTGTTAGTCATTTTAAGTCTCCCATCTTCTCTGCCTCCATCTTCTCTGCCTCCATCTTCTCTGCCTCCATCTTCTCTGCCTCCATCTTCTCTGCCTCCATCTTCTTGACACACACCTTCTTGACACACATCCTCATTCACTACGCTTCGCCAAGTTCTCCGTCCTCTCTCTCTGCGCTTCATCTCAGGTCCCTCTGGCCACCATCCTCCACATGTATTTCACCGCTTCCCCAGACCAACAGACACTTGTCCACGGTTCACAACCTCATCGACTTCAGTCAGGCAGGGTTCTTCCGAAGCTGGGCAGAGCCAGCACGAACGGAGATCCTTTGCGTATCATCATCAGCCGAGCTGCTCTGCCTCCCAAAGAGCATATCAATTGCGGCGCCTCCAGTTGAAGGTGGGCTCTGCAATGTCGACAAACATATTTATGATCTCTACTAGGTTCTTCCTTTTAGAGAAAGGATTAGCAACGTCACGACTTCCTTAGCATCCCATAATTTCTCGTCAGCCAAAAGGTTGACGGGAGAAGAGTTCTTTTATAGGTGCGAGCCCCTCCGACCGCCTTATATACCCGACTGGCGATGAGTCACACAGATTGGAGTTTCGCCTCTCGCCCGTTTTCATTCGTCACAGTGCTTTGCACAGGCCACCGGCGCTCGGGATACCTGAGAGGAAACTTTTGAAGGGAGATGCGCTAGTGTTTCGTGTGCTTGACTTTGGTCATTTGCTACGGTTGGGCCAACATCGAGGGAAGGAGCCTCACAGAGTATGGTGGGCATTCAACTGGACTTGGGACTGGCATGTACTTAGCGATACCAACCTCATTAGATCATCTAATGCTACACTTTGAAGCCTAATACTCTACCGTCGCGACTAGACTTACTATGTATATGTTGACGTGTAAGCTTAGTAGTGTTTCCGCCACCATGCTTCGGATGCTGTCCATGTAAATCGGCTTCCGATTAAAATACATAAGCTCTGCCTCCTTGCTCCACGACACCAGTGCCTTGCTAGCTGGTTCAGTAGCGTTGATAAGGCGAAGCCGAGTCCCGACAGACGAGCACCCGGTAAGCCGGGCGACAAACGAGCTAGTCGACCATCCCAGAGGTGGGCGGCCGTCCGGCCGTCCTGATTTAGCCTCTGTCCGCGGTTCTCGACGCTGACGGGACGGCCTGCATGAAATGGTGACCGTGCGGGTCGGGCGAACCCTGGGCAGAGGAACGAACTCAACATAACCCTCGAAAAAACCGTTATGGTTACATTAAAGAAAGGCTTTACACGCGCAACGGCGCTCACAGCGCCATAAGACTCTAAAACTCTTTAAACCCCTTGGCGCGCAGCAACTTGACGACTGCCTCGTGCCTATTCGGAACAGCCCGCCACAGCGGTGTACGCTCCTTCTCATTTTCCGCCTCAAGGTTGGCCCCGCTATCGAGCAGCAACTTGACGACTGCCTCGTGCCTATTCCGAACAGCCCACCATAGCGGTGTACGCTTCTTCCCATCTTCCGCTTCAAGGTTGGCCCCCTTATCGAGCAGCAACTTAACGATCGCTTCGTACCCATTCTCAGCAGCGAATAGCAGTAGTGTATATCCCTCCTTATCGTTCGGCTCAAGGTTGGCCCCCTTATCGAGCAGCAACTTAACGACTGCATCGTGCCTATTCAAAACAGCATACCATAGCGGTGTACGTTTTCCCCCATTTTCCGCCTTAAGGTTGGCACCCTTATCGAGCAGCAACTTAACGATCGCCTGGTACCCTTTCTCAGCAGCGAATAACAGTGGTGTATATCCCTCCTTATCCTTAGCCTCAAGGTTGGCCCCCTTATCGAGCAGCAACTTGACGACTGCCTCGTGCCTATTCCGAACGGCCCACCATAGCGGTGTACGCTTCTTCCCATCTTCCGCCTCAAGGTTGGCACCCTTATCGAGCAGCAACTTAATGAGCGCCTCGTACCCATTCTCAGCAGCGAATAACAGTGGTGTATATCCCCTCTTATCGTTCGGCTCAAGGTTGGCCCCCTTGTCGAGCAGCAACTTAACGACTGCTTCGTGACTATTCAAAATAGCATACCATAGCGGTGTACGCTTCTCCCCATTTTCCGCCTCAAGGTTGGCCCCCTTATCGACCAATAACTTAACGACTGCTTCGTGACTATTCAAAACAGCCCACGATAGTGGTATATATCCCTCCTTATCCTTCGCCTCAAGGTTGGCCCCATTATCGAGCAGCAACTTAACGACTGCCTCGTGTCCATTGCGGGCAGCCCACCATAGCGGTGTATAGCCTCGCTAATCATACGCCTCAAGGTTGGCATTTTTGTCGACCAGTAACTTAGCGACTGCCTCGTACCCATTCCGAGCAGCGAATAACAGTGGTGTATATCCCCTCTTATCCTTCGGCTCAAGATTGGCCCCTTTATCGAGCAGCAACTTCACGATTGCCTCGTACCCATTCTGAGCAGCTAAGAATAGCGGTGTATAGAAGTTCTCAGCATCCTGCGCCTCAAGGTTGGCGCCGGTATCGAGCAGTCGCTTAACGACTGCCTCGTGCCCATTCTTGGCAGCCCACCACAGTGGCGTCCGCCAGTAGATATTTGTCGAGTCGGGGTCAACTTTGCGTAAACTAATCAGTAGTTTGACGATGCCATCGTGCCCGCATTCCGCGGCCCAGGACAGTGGCGTTCTTCCGTCTTTATCGGCCAAGTCCGGCTCGACGTCACTTCGAGCTAGTAGTATTTTGACTACAACCTCGTGAGGGGGCCTAACCGCGTGCGATAACGCCGTACATCCGTTTTCATCCTTCAAGTTGGCCTTAACATCGTTTCTTGTAAGCAGCAACCATACAACATCCTCGCGTCCCTGTTTGGCTGCGTATAATAACGCCGTCGGTTCCGCGAAATTCATCAGTTTCGCTAGCCTATCATCATCGTAGATCTCGTGTTGCGCAATGCTGTCGCGTTTCCCAGGATCATTTGATTTCCGCGTAGGTGTCATCCGCCCTGTTTGGATACATATCTTTTTTGGAGGGTACTGTGACGGTCTGAACTTTCTGAGATCAAGCCGTTCGAACTTCTCACTTCGAATCCTTTCAAATCGTTCCATTGTCCAAAATAAGTCTCTTACGTAGATAGCGATCGGCTTATCTTCTTCGCCTCTTTCTTTACAATGAAGAATCACGAGACCTACACCTCGAGGACCTTTACCTATGAAACGGAGCTCCAAATGGACCCCTCTACTGCTCACAGTTAAAGGGTCGTAAGGGGTATCGAAGGGATGGAATTGGATGATGTTCCTAGAGCCCTTGAATGCAGCTGGGGAGGTGGCCAGAAGTCCGCCGCGGAGATCAGGGGATTCCCACGCGAAGAGACTGTGGTCATCCGAAACCTTCATGATTTCTTCCTGGAGCCTAATGAAAGCTCGTTCTCCTTCTCCGTAAAGCAATGGCATGTTAATGCCAAACATGCCCATTAAACAATAAGCACGATCTTCAACCCTCGTCGTCTCTCGCGTTGCAGCCCATGACATCCTTTGTGCGATGCTAGCCGCCGCAAGGTTGTCATGGCCGGAGAGGATACCGATAGGTATACCGGTGCACTCGGATACATCTTGTTTTAGACGTTCCTTCTTAGTCCCGAGGTCCGTCCAATCTTTAGCAAGAAAGTGGACATCCGATGGTGCTATCAGCTCTTGTAAGGTCCATCCTCTCGTGAACCACCGGCTGTCCTTGACGGTGGATTTCGGCGGCACGTCAGCAAGATAGGCGTAGCACCTCTTGGCTTCATAGTACCATAGGTACATAGAATTGATTGCCTCTGAGAGCTCCGCGCTGCTTGTCTTGTCAATGCAGCAAGTGTCGATCCAGACGTATTTGAACCCGTCGGCCTTGGCTCTGGAACAGCATTGCTCCACCTTTTTGAAGCCTTTCTTGTTAGATCCGACGCCCGCTTTCACATCCTGAAAGGTATATTCGTCGTCACCCCAGGTATGTGACAGGATAGCGTACTCCGGTATTTGGTCGTACGGGACTTCACTAAGCTCAAAGTCGTCCGTATTAAGCAGACGCATGGTTTAGGTTCATACAGGTCGACGCATTGACTGCAGGATTGGAAGCAACGCGAAAAATGAACGCGAAGCTATTGTGCGTCTCGCTAGGCGAGCCCTACAGAGGCAGGTCAAGACGTGGGGTTTTGGAGAAAATACTTCGGGTCACGAAATCAGACTCGGTCGGCTCTGTCCGTCGAAGGGTCTCGGCACAGTTCGATAGTCCCACAGGCTTAAAACAAAATCGGTAGGGCTTAGAATTATCCGAAGGGTTGGATAGCTGTGTTTCGCTGAATAGAAGCGTTCCACATCCGAGCGCGTCGGGTGAGGATGGTGCGACAAAAAAACCATGACTGCGTTCAGCCTGGCGGGCTGAATCTTGTAGCCTAAGGCAATGTTGCAGCACAGCTACTGCCTGTATAGTATGCGCCACATATGCGAAGCTGCCCACGTATACTGTACATAAGGGGGGGTTTGGGGTGGGGGTCCCAACGCAGGGGAGCCCAGCCGCGCTTTCCTCTTCTAACGGCTCCTGGTGATAAGCTCATGCGTCCGGTAAGCCTAAATGGTGCGCTAACATATTTAAATTACATACTTATAGAATATGGTACTTTATTCTAATCTTAATATTCAAATTTTACGAAAAGATGAAATAAATATAAGTTTAATCCATACGTATATAAATAATATAATAGATAAAACTTTAATTCTATATAAAATGTGTTACGAACTAATACCTTACTAACTTGGAAATACGGTCGGGACAAGACTAGGAATTAACCGACGCCTAGGAAGGTTACGTAACGTAAATATAAATAAATGAATAAATCTAAACGAATTTATATAATATAGATTTAAATAAAACTTTTTATTTATAAGGATCCGTTATATAGAATAAATATAAATTTAAAAGAATTTAACATATAATATATATTTTCGTTGCCTTTTATAAGTTATATAAAGTATTAACGTATAATATAATTTAGTTACTTAAATTATTTTAAATAATTTATTAGTATTAAACGTAATTATTATATACTTTATTATTTGGTTTTTTATGATAATATTATTAATATAAATCATAGAATTAAATTTAATAATTAGTTAAATTAACTAATCGTATTACGTTATAAGTTTTTATTTAAAATAATGTTAAATTTTAAATAATACCCCGACATTATATTTATTAATAAACAACCTGGAATTATTTTAAGGAAGCTTATTTTTAAGAAATTAAAAAAGATTATAATAATTATAACCTAGAAAGTTAAGAAATTTAAAAAGTCGAACGAATAATTCGAAAGCTAGGTTAAAGCATAACCTATTATGATATCCAAACAGAAAAGTTAAATAAGATATATTTTAACTTATTTAAAAAGTTTTAATATTAAGATATATCATATTATTTAAACAAATTATATTACGTACCGGATAAATTAATAACCGATAATACTGTTACAGGAACAGGGGTTCCTGTCTCGAGGAAACCTACCTTTGTGGCCTAGTGCGAACCTGCCACGGTTAAACTCCGGACAGAAAAGACTTGGCTTTCAAGGTGATCTAGTTAATCTGGATGATCTAGAATCCAGATCATACAGATCATACAGATCCACGACACACTCACTTTAAAAAATAAGGATATATATAACCCGGTCTCCCATATAAATAACACCTACTTAGTTTCGCTCTTTAACTATCAATCTAAGCTTTTAACTGGAGGCAATTACACCGTTTTCTAATTAAGGAAAAAATCTTTAAATCTTTTTAACGAACAAACCCCTAATAAATCATTCTTCGCCCTATTGTTACCTGCAAATCAAGACCCTATTTCGGATACTGCTCATACTTCCAGGTGGATATATAACAAGTTCGTTACATTTTAATAACTCCTTAATCAATAACCGACGGATGATTCCAAACCCAGTTGGGCATAAGCTCTCCTAAACTTAATAAAAACGACATTACAAAACGACGTTCAAAAGACAAACAATATACCCAATCCCCGTCACAAGTCAGTAAGGGATTAATAACCAGATTAAATAATTTACCCCCTATCGAAGAAGTTCTTTAATTAATTAACAACATTATACCTCCTACAACCCGTAGCAAAGAAAAACCTTCTTCTTCCCAAACCCAGCAGCCAACCCCGGCTCCAAAGGATACTATTAAGGTCCAGGAAGATTCGGAAAAAGAAGAAAAGCTAATAATCCAGGAACCTTAAGGCCCAAAGGGAAAGGAAAAAGAGCTCTCTCCTGAAAAGAAGATGGAGATCCTATTGTGCAAAATCCAAGCCCTGGAAAGAAACAAAGAAAAAAAACCCCAACTTCCCAGAAAAAGTATGGCTCAACCTACCCGAGGAATGAAAAAAAAAACCCCAGCACCCCCATTATTCGGCCTTAATCGGTACCGAAAAGCCACCATCCCATCCTTTAGCTACTACGGAATGCCGGAAATCAAGGGCTATAAGCCAATTACCCCGAAGCCTTATAACGGAACTACAAATATGAAAAGATTCCTCGTCCAAACCAGGACTTACCTTAAGTTCTACTAAAGCTCCCTAACAAAGGACTATCAGAAAATAATAGCCATCTCTTAGTTACTTACTAGACGAGTTCTCCTATAATTCGAACCTATCATAAAAAACTACCTGAAGAACTACCTTAAGGAATCCTTAGACATTACCAATTATATCTTCAGCGACTACCGATATTTCGAGGACCGAATGCGAGCTATATTTGGAAACCCAGATAAGGAACAGCACGCGGTAAAATAACTACACCTCCTTCACCAGACCAAGTCAGCCGCAAAATACACGACAAAATTCAACCGCTTGGCCGTAATCTCCAATCTACCAGAAAGCGCGTTATTCTACCCCTTCTACGACGGCTTAAAACCGCAAGTCAAGGACGAAATATACATAATACCTAAAACAGGATCCTTTAAGGAGTATACCGACAAAGCAATCATCGCTGATCGACGCACCTTTAACCGGTACCTCGAAAAAAAAAAAACCAACAAACGAAATAACGAAAAAAACTTTAACAGCCAAACCAAGAAGGATAAGGGCAAACCTTAAAAAAAAGCAAATACTGCTTCGAAAAAGCCCCAGAAAAACAAGTCCAACATCGAATGTTTTAACTGTGGTAAAAAAGGGCATTTTAAAAGCGAATATCGCTCCCCTGTAAAAAGGAACTCCAAAAAAGAAGGGATTCCTTAACCCTAAAAGAAAGCTAAAGCGGCTAAATAAAAAACCGACAGTAAAACAAAAAAGGAAGAAAATAAAATTAACTTAACTTCCCTTTAACCAGAATTCATTATTACCACCATTACTTAAATCCAGAACGACATCCCAAAGTACGAAAATTACCCCATTTACCGGGATTCTAAGGCTAAAGCTTATAAGTATCACCCCGGACAAACAGCCTCCAGAATAGCCATAAAACTAAAATGCTCCTGCCATCTTGATACATCTCAATATAAGATATACGATAAAAACGGTTAGTTCCGACTCGACGCCAGCAACCATAAACAGTTATCCCCGGAACTTTACGAGCTCCCTAAATGTACGGTACATACCAAACCACAAAAAAACCAGCATAAATTACTACACTTTACCGCTTGTTACGTCGACGACTGCCTCGTACATCTCAAAGCCAAAAAAGATAACGATTTTTGGCCTGGATAAAACGAAAAAATACCCATAAAACCAGATGACGAATGTAAATGCATAAAAACTCCCCGGTAGCCAGAATACCCTAGGTCTTGTTACTTATATCCCGAATTAGAACAAAGCCAAAGGGCCATATCGCAAGGATGTTTATATTATTCCCCGATACTCTACATCCAACACAAACTCCTAGATATAGGAATACCTCCTTCGAAGGTTTACACTTCTAACCCGATAACTCGAAAAATGCAAGATTAAAAATTAAGCCCGAAAAGAACAATCATCTCCGAATGCAAATATGGCAAGAAAACATGGTTCAAATGCAAAAACGATCAATATACCAAACACGCTATTCGAAAGGCGCGCGAATAGAGACTTTTTCAGGCTAGACACCATCACAAGTCAAAAAACGCCAGAAGCCCTCAAAAATAAGGCATCGAAAAGCCCTAATCTACAAAACCTTATGCGAGGCAACAAAGGGACTACGCAGCCAAATCGAAATTCCACTTCAATACAAAAACAGCACATTCAGAGCCATAATCGACTCAAAAGCCGAAGGCAACTTTATCTCTTTTACAGCGGCAAAAAGATATCAAGTTCCTTGGAGGTACAAGCTAAAGTCCTACAAGTTACGTACGGTAAACGAAAACCTATCCAAGTATAAAAACGGACGAGTTTTACGAAAAACGGAAGAATTTCCCGTTTGGATCTAAAGATACCAAAAACGAATTTCGCTGGATATTGCCGACATTTCCGGATACGACATTATTTTGGGAATGCCATAACTTAGGACCAGCAATCCACACATTAACTAGAAATGCCAGACACTTTCCTGGAAAAACAACAAGGAACCACATAAGAAAAACGAACAGGGAATCTGCTATATCATCAAAAAGATACAAATGCCAGATCAAGCCGGAACAGTACCACCTAAATATCGAAAATTCAAGAAATTATTCAAGGACAGAGAAAACCACGAATTACCACTATATGGTCAATAGGACCATCGGATACCCATTAAGAAAGGACATTATCCTAAACTTTACAAAATCTACCACATAAACCTTAAAAAGTTAAAAACCTTATAAAAAACCATTTAACTCGATTTAAAGAAAGAATATATCCGACCTTTTAATTCTCCTACTAAATACCCCATCCTCATAATACCAAAAACCAAAGACGGAAAGCAAAAGATCGACGAAGATGGAGACCTAATCTTCAGAAAAGTAATCGATTACAAACAACTAAACGACATCACAATCAAAAATGGGTACCCCCTAACCCTCATAAACATACTAAAAAAAAACGCTAACAAAGCCAAATGGTTCACTGCACTTAATCTTCGAAACGGTTACTACCGTATCAAAATAACCCAAGGAAAAAAATAAAAAACGGCATTCAGAACGATATACGGACTTTACGAATACCGAATAATGCCCATAAGACTTACCAACGCCCCCGCCAGTTTTTAACGTCTAGTTATAACCACATTACGAAAATTCCTGGATAAGTTCGTATTTATTTACCTCGACGACATTCTCATCTACTCCGAAACTCTAAAAGAGCACAAACAGTATGTAACTCAAATACTTAAAACCTTAGATAAGGCGAACATTCGAATTAACCCAGCCAAAAGCATATAGCACACACAAAAGCTAGACTTTCTAAGATATACACTCACTTCTAGCCAAATTCAGATTTAACGCTCTAAGATAAAAGCAATCAAAAACTGGCCCATCCCTAACAAGGCGACCGTTACCAACATCCGACAGATTTTAGGATTTACGGGATACGTACGAAGCTTAATCAAGGGATACGGAAACATAGTCAAACCATTAACGAAACTTACCACCAAAAAATACGTTGGCAAAAAGTTTAAGCTTCTAAAGGATACAAAAAAGGCATTTCAAATCTTAAAGGACGTAATCACCAATGGACCCATAATGAAACTACCCAACGCAAACAAGAAAAAGCACCTAAAAACAAACGCCTCGAATTACGCATTAAGTGCCGTCCTAAAACAACTAAAGGACAACGACAAATAATACCCAATAACCTACTACTCGAAGGCACTCCGAAATATAGAACTCAAATATCCAATCTATAACAAAAAACTACTAGCAATCATCAACGCTCTTAAGGAATAAAAGCCCTTCCTTAACGGAACCAAAAAACCCTTTAATATTTACTCCGATCACAAAAACCTTACTTGATTCATAAAGGCTTAAAAACTAAACAAACGACACGAAACTTGGATGATTTTCCTGTCAAAATTTAACTTCAAAATATATCACATCAAAAGAAAGAAAAACATCCAGGCGGATATTTTTAATCGCAAAGGCGACTATAATCCAAAGGTTCCCAAACGAAGCATACAGATATTACAATATAACAAGGATGGCATTATACAGTTATGCGAAATCCTAAAAAAACCAACCCCAAAACTTTTAACAAGGTTTCGAAATTCCTACGACACAAATGAAAAAAAAGAGATTTAACAGCTAAAAGGACAGCCAAAAAGCCAGCTGTTATACCACGGCAAAATTTATGTTCCCAAAAACCAACAGAAACAATTTATAAAGAAGTTCCACGAAAACCTACTACATGGACATCAAGAAATCTTCAAAACCACCCGACGGCTACAAAAAAAATACGACTTCCCAAAACTACGCCGGATAGTCAAGAAGGTTATCAAAAATTACAATATTTACAACAAGGCCAAAGCAACACGCCATAAGCCCTATAAGCTACTGCAACCGACCGACATTCCTGATAAGGCATGGAACACCATAGCTTAAAACTTCATCACCAACCTTCCTCCATCTAAAAACCCAATTACTAAAGTCGAATACGACGGAATCTAAGTAATTGTTAACAGACTTACCAAATATAAGTACTTCCTACCCTTTAAAAGAACTACAACGGCAAAACAGCTAACCTATACATTCATCCGACACTACCTTAACAAACACGGAATACCAAAAAAAATCATTTCTAATCGAAATAAACTCTTCACATCCAAATTTAACACCAGCTTCTTCAAACAAATAAGCGCTAAACTCAAGTTCTCGACAGCTTATCACCCCCAAACAAACAGTCAAACGGAACGACTAAACCAGACCTTAAAACAATACCTTCGAAGCTATGTCAACTACCAACAAAACAACTAGGTAAAGCTGCTACCATTAACACAAGTAACCTACAACACGTCTACCAACGAAAACATAAGCATATCCCCTCATACAGCTATATACGGACACGAGGCAATAACCCAACGACCAGAACAATCGACGCACAAAACTCCTGCAATCACCACCATAACTCCCAAAACAAAAACAATAATAACGAAAATCAAAACAATACAAGCCCGACTACAAACCGAATTACGTTTTCTCCAGCAAAAAATAACCCAATACTACAACAAGAAAAAAATTAAGGGACCAATTCTAACGAAAAAAAACAAGGTCTACTTACTACGTCAAAAACAAAACGCAACGTCGAACATCTCACAAATTAAAACCAAAAGGCCCAGCGACAAACTTAATTTCAAAAAACTTAACCCGTTCAAGGTTAATAAGGTCATTTCCAAAACCAACTACCAACTATCACTACCCAAAACAATAAAAATACACCCTATTTTCCACATTTCCTTACTTAAACCAGCACCTAAAAACGCCCCGCTAAAAACAAATCTGGAAATCGAAAAAGATGATAATAAGTACGAAGTCGAACAAATACTAAACTCCAAAATAATTAAAAACAAAATCCAGTACCTAGTCAAATAAAAAAGATACTCACACGAAAAAAACACTTAAAAACCACTTAACCACCTAACGAATACGATAGACCTAATTAAAACGTTCCACCGGCAAAATCCTGACCAACCATCTCCAACGCGGCCAAAGTCGCAGGCGACAAAGGTCCCCCGCTTAAATCTAAACCCGCGGCGCTCCAGTCGAAAAAAATAAACGCCTCCGCCATAACGTCTATCTCGGAAACAAGCTACGCCTGCTTTACTTCCACCTGTCGCCGTTCTTCTTTTATTCTTTCCCGTTCTTCCAATTAATCCAATTTTAAACCTTCCTTTAACATCTCTAACGCCCTTTTTTTAAAAAGATCCTGTTAAAGGCGCAACCGCCTCAATCTTCCAACAAATTCCCGCGATTTCTCATCTTGCTAACGCCGCAATTCGACTAACCTTTTTTCCACCGCCTCTTATTCCCTTTTTGCGGACTCCTAAAACGTTAAAAAGTCGTCTTCAATCTCACGCTGCTCCCGCAGCAAACGTTCTTACGTTTCATTCATTTTCTAAAGCAAATTCATAACGAAAACGTCATAGGATAAACGCTGCCGACGAACACAGCAACCACAACTTACGTACTCGGGCACGTAATAACAATCGGTCTCTTCCAGTCGAGTGCAGTTGGAACAAAGAAAAGCTCTGATACCGAATTTCTCAATTAAATTAACGCGAGTATCACGGGAATCACGCTAATTCAAACGAAACTTTTTTTTTTCTTTCCGAATGCGACCTATCATAATAAAATCAACTGGACAAATTTGGGAGCTCTCCAATACAACAAAGTAACCAACCTGCGGTTCTTATCTTTAGGACAAAAATTCTTAAAAAAGGGAAATAATGTTACAGAAACAAGGATTCCTATCTCGAAAAGACCTACCTTTATAACCTAGTGCGAACCTACCACGGTTAAACTCCGGACAAAAAAGACTTAGCTTTTAAGGTGATCTGGTTAATCTAAATAATCTGGGATCCAGATCATACAGATCATACAAATCCACGACACACTCACTTTAAGGAATAAGGATATATGTAACCCGGTCTCCCATATAAATAGCACCTACTTAGTTTCGCTTTTTAGCTATCAATCTAAGCTTTCAACTGGAGGCAACTGCACCGTTCTCTAATTAAGGGAAGAGTCTTTAAATCTCTTTAACGAACAAACCCCTAATGAATCATTCCTCGCCCTATTGTTACCTGCAAATCAAGACCCCATTTCGGATACTGCTCATACTTCCAGGTGGATGTATGACAGGTTCGTTACAAATACGAACGTCGGAAAAGAAAGGGGTTATTATTTTTTTAAGCCCGGATATTCGAAAAGTAATTAATAAAAAAAACGAAATACGCTTTTTATTTTTTACGGAACGATATTTAAATTTATAAAATTAAAAGTAATTTAATAACGTAACTCTTATATTATTAAGTATTATAATTATAATAAGATAAGATATAAAGCTAATTAATATAAAGGACTTTGAAAAAAGGGATAAAATATGTAAATGTCGGTTCTTTAAAAATCTTCTCGAAATAATTAAGATAATAATAAATTAATTAACATAATTAAAATTAAAAACGATTATAATCCTCTTAAAGTATTAAAACACAGATTATAAAAAGTTAAAAAGCTATCGTAAGTAGTTACTTAGAAATAACGAGCTTTAATTATAGAATTTATAATAACTTAATGGCTAAAGGAATACGACGGATAAAAAAAGCTTATAAAAGATAAATTACTCTCCCGTTTCTAATAAAAACGACAATAACGATACAAACAGTTGGAACTAAATATATTGATTAAGGAATATGAAGGTTAAGACGAAGCTTTATTACTAGAACAATCAAACCGATACGAGAAACTTTATATTATTTATTATAAACATACTTATTGCCTCAAATATACATAGGAATAATAATATATCGTAAAACGGATTACGCGGATATATAATTAAAGATTCGACTGTCACGGCGGCTGCCCTGTAAGCCACTGCGTGAAAAGGTCAGCAATACTCCAAGTTCCCTTGGAGCATACAGGGCGCCATTAGCTATATGTCCCCTTCTCCCTCTTGGAACTAGCTAGAACATGACATCGACTTTCGTAATAAGATCGAAACAGACCTTAAGGATTAAAGATAATATAAAGGATTACGAAAGAACGCGTTATAAGATATTATCGACGTTATTATAGTAATAACAAGTTAGCTTAAAGGAAAAAGTTGCCTTATAGAAATTTTATGTCACATTTCGGATAGTACGATTATAAAATAAAAGATAAATAAATTTATTAAATAATTATAAAAACGTTCTTAAAGGTAATTCATAACTTAAGCTTCTAATTAATTTTTACGAATAATTGTTTGAAAAAAGACGACAAAAAAATCTAGGAAAAAATTCGAAAATAAAATACAGATATAGGTAATACGACACCAAGTTTCAAATATGATAAAAGGGATAGGAAGATGTCGAACTAGAATATATTAATAAGAAACCTTTAAACGTAAGCTTTTTTATTTGAAATTACTTTACGCTGATAGGAAAGATAATTAAAGCAGCTATAAGCCTTTAATTTATAGAATTAAAAGCGTATTAAAGTGTTAAAGAACGATTTAAAAGGCGAACGTTATTTATAAAAAAGCCGTAGAATAGTAAAACTCGAAAAAGTTAATAAAAGGTTTCCTAAAAAAGTTTCAAATGTAACGATAAAAGCTAATATCGATTTTTTTACTTTATAAGTATAAATTGAAATATACTAGTTTATTATATTTATAAATTACGAAATCATAAAAAATAGTTATAGTAAACCGGATATAACTAATTAATTAAGATTACCATAAAAAAGATAAAGTCTTACATCGTTAAAGACGAAGAAGATTAGGTATTTACTTAAAATAATATAAAGATTATTCGCAAGATTAATTATTTCGAGATTTTTATTAAAAGACGAAATTAGATAATAAATTTTAAAATTGTTCCGATAAGGAATTACGATATAATTTTCGAAAGAATTATAGTTGTATTCTTATAAGCGTTTAATTAATTCAGTAACTATTTAAGTAAAATTCATTTTATATTCCTTCCATAAGAAAAAGTAAAATACGAAAAGATTTTAATATTCGATCGGAAATAAGGACGAATATATAAAAAAAACACCGCTTATTACTTACAGGAACAAAATATATTAAAAAAATGAGAGAATTATAAAAGAATATAACATCTCATAGTTACCATTAGAATAAAGTTACAAAAGATAAATAATTACTTATAACATTAGCTCTAAAAATTAAAAATAATATCTAACATACATTTATAATACCATAAATATAAACGATTATTTTTAAAAGAACTTAAGATAAAATTATCACAATATAACGAATAAGACTATAAAATAGTTCTTAGAAAAGGAACATCGACTAGATTTTATGCGATCTATAACCTAAACGAAATAAAATTATAAACATTACGTAAATACCTTAAAAATAAGCTTAAAACTTATATTCGAAGTTCTAATTTATTAGCCGAATATTTTATATTCTCTATAAAAAGAAACCGAAGGCTACGCCTAATTATCGATTATAAATAACTAAACGATATAATAATTAAGAATAGGACGCCGTTACCCTCAATAAATAAAATAGGTTACGAGCTTAAATTTTAAAGAAGAATATAATTATATACGTATCAAACTAGGATACGAATAAAATATAACCTTTAGGATAAAGTACGAACTTTTCGAATATCCCGTTATGCTTTTCGAACTTATAAACGTACTAGCAATCTTTTAGCAGATAGTTAACTATATACTTAAAGAGTACTTAGACATCTTCGTTGTTTATTACCTCGACAATATTCTCATTTACTTAAAAGACGAAAAGGAATATATAGGATACGTTCATAAGTTTTTTAAGATCTATAGGACATAAACCTACTAGTTAATACAGAAAAGAGCTAGTTCTATACGTAGAAAGTGAAATTTTAGAACATATTATTATCTTAGGGCATATTAAAATAGACTCTAAGAAAATCGCTATAATACAGAAATAGGAAAAGCTCATTATAGTTAAGAAAATATAAGCTTTCCTTAGATTTGCTAATTATTATAGGAAGTTTATTCGATACTTTAACAAAATAGCTACACTATTATTAAACCTGATAAAAAAAAGAAACGAATTTTAGTGGATACTAGATATAAAAGAATCTTTTTAAAAAGTAAAAGCCGCGATTACTAGTAAGCTAATATTAATCATATATGACCTAAGCCGCCTAGTTAAGCTTGAAACCGACGTTTCGGATTACGCTTTAAGCGTAATAATTGGATATCGTAATATTTAAGGTAGCCTATATCTTATCGCCTTTTATTTATATAAAATAAAGAGAACAGAGCTAAATTATAGCATTCTTAATAAAGAATTTATCGTTATTATTAAGGCTTTTCGAAAATTTAAATATTATTTTAAGAGAAATTAATACCAAGTTAAGTGTGACGGCTAAGGGGTTTAACTAACTATTAAACCTAATCGTACGGTTTATGTTAGTAATAGTATCGTAAGAAACTAAGTAATAAGGTATTTAATAATTACGTCTAGTAATAGCAGATTGTTAAAGGTAATTTAGGTAGCCAAGTTATATTATAATCTGGTAATCTATCTAAATTATAGGAAAGGTAATAAGCGTGTATATGTTTTTCTATTAATTAATAGTAATTTATATTAGTTATTCTTAATTACCGTCGTTCGTTATAATTAATAGTAATCTCTTATCCGTAGTTACTTTTAATCCTTTTTGATTATTGGGTTTATCGTAATTAAAAGTTACGTAACCAGGTATCCTTTTTTTAGGACTTCGTTTTTGCCGCCCCGACCGTTTGGAAAGGTTAAGCCTTACTGGGCCATAATACGATTTCCCCCTTTTCAGGATCTTTACCTTTAAAGATTAATTTGTTTATTTCGTAATTTTAGTAAGTAACTTCTTTTTTTTTGTTTTTATTTTTCTGATATGTTTTGATAATTAACATGTTTAGTCTAATTAAAAAAACTCGTCGTAAACTCTGTTTTTTTTACCGCCCGTTGTACCGATTTTATGAAAGTTTTTAACGAATTTAGCTTTAAAGTTATACCTTATTCCTGGTATTTTTTGAAAGAGTTAAAGTGCGAAATAATGAAAAACGTATTACGATATAAGGAAAGTGTTTTCCGAGGCCGTTCTTACGATAGTACCGGCGTACCTCTTTCTTTCTTATAGAATATCCGTTACGAATATTAACGTTTTAAACGAAAAGAAACGTTTACAGAAAAGCGTTTTCTGAACTTTAACGACGTTAATTAAAAGCTTAACGTCAGCATCAAAAGGAAATAAACGAAACCTTAGTTCGTTTAATTCGGTTACATAAGTAAAAAGCCTTAACGCGTTTAAAAGGCGTTACCATAGTTCAGTATAGCCGGTAATCGTTAAACGAGCTAAAAAAACAGAAAAAATAAAAACAAGTAAAATTAAAGGCTAATACGATTACGTTAACGCAGTTTTTTTTTAATTTTGTTAATTAACTAGGTATCGAAAATACCGATTAATCGAATCTGGGTTACATAAATTAAGGTGCTTTTACTAGCGGCTCCGGCGTTACTGATAAAAATCTTTTAAAAAGCGTTAGGTGTTTATAAGATTTTTAGTAAGTTCGTTAGTATTTAGGTAGTTTTTCCATTTAATTAGGTATTTAGTAAATCCTTTTTTTTTTCGTATATTTAAAATCTTTTCCGTTTCGTACGTCGGTATATCTTTTTTCACCTCTTTTTCGTACCTTATATTAACTTTAATAATATTTATTACAGATTCGAATAAGGAAATATAAAAGATTAAATGAAATTTAACTTTTGATAATAATTTTAGTTAATAATTATTTTCTAATATTTTCTTAGTAATTTTATATAGGCCGATATATTTAAAGTCGAGTTTTTTATTTAATTGCTTAATTTGCATGTTTTTGGTAGCTAAGTAAATCATTTTTCCCTTTTGGAAGGTTGATCCCTTTAACCTTTTTTGATTATAGTACTTCTTTATTTGGTCACGTATAAATTTAAATTCTGGTTTTATTTTTATATATAATTACTTAAATTATTTTAATATAAGGATTACTTTAACGTTAACAGGGTTTTTACGTATGTTTTTAAAGACTTTTAGTATAAAACCAAAGTTAGCATTTATTAAAGTCGTTTTCGTATTTTCATTATAGCTAGTATTATAAATTAATTAGACAATAGGTAACTTTTAAACCTAATTATTTTATTCGTAATTAATATAATATTATAGATAAACTTTTAATATTTACGTCGTATTTTTTATAATACCTTTATTTTCTATATCTTATTTTTATAGGTAATAAGGTTTTTATCGTATCCTTATATTTATATTTATCGTTATTTTTAATCGAATATTAAATTTTTTATTTTATTTTAGTTTTTATTAAAAAGATATAAAACGAATTTTATCTTGTTAATTATTTAATCGATTAAGGGGTTGTATTAATACAGCTATAGTTTTCCGAGGATTATATCGTAATTTTTTATCGGAACGATATTAAAGTTTGCCGTTTGGTTTCGTCCGTTAACGAAAATCTCGAAATAATTAATCTCGCGGGTGATCTTTCCGTTATCGTAGGTAAATTCCTAACCTTTTGCGTTCTCGGCGATATAAGGTTTTATTTTTTTTTTCGTGGTAATCGAAATAGGTTAATTATATCCGGTATAATATAATTACTTTTCGTTATTCCGTACTTTATAAATGCAGTAAATTAATATATTTTAATTCGTATTTACAGGGTAATAAAATTATTTTCGTTTTTTATTGTCGCGTTTAAAACCCTTTTAGGAAATCCTTATTAATTTTTTTAACTTTTATTAATTTACGGCTTTTTTATAAGTAACGTTCGTTTTTTAATTCGTTTTTTAACGCTTTAATACCTTTTTGAATTTGTTAATTAGAAGTTTATAGCTGCTTTAATTATCCCTTTTATTAGTGTAAGGTAATCTCGAATAAAAGGATTTATATTTAAAAGGCTTTTTGTTGATATATTTTGATTCGAGGTTTTTTTATCCTTTTTGTCGTACTTGGAATTAAGCGTAATATTATTTTATGTTTTCGTTTTTTTTATATATTTCGTCTTTAATATTTCGTCGTTCGTTTAAGTTATTAATTACTTTTAATAATACCTTTATAACGGTTTAATAAACTTATTCTTTTTCTGTTTTATGATCGTATTATCCGAAATAGTATATAAAATCTCCGTCGGAACAATCTTTTCCTTCGCGTTAATTCGTTACTGCTGTAATAATGTTGACGGTATCCTTTAAAGGGTATATTTTTAAGCATTTATATTTTCGTTAATATTTAAAATCCCTTTTTTTTTGTAAAAGTTAAATCTTTAGTTATATATTCGCGTAAGTCGTTTTTCAATATATCGTTATTTCTTTATATGTTTAAAGTAATAAGCGCGTTTGTATTAGATAATATAAAATTTCTCGTATCGATCCGGTTATCCTAATCGTAGGTTTCGTTTTAATCTTAGTATTCTTTAATTTATGCGTTTAATTTTAATTATTCGTACCGTTATTGCCGTTTTTATTAGGATTAGGAAAGTAATTTATTTTTTATAAAATCTTTTTATTTGTCGTATTTTTTTAATTATTAGGTTATTATAGGTTTTATAATTAGTATTCGTTATTCTTAAATAACTGCTTAAAATAATTTTTTAGCTTTTTAAAATCTTTATTATATTTCCTTAAAAGGATTATCGTTATTTTTAATTTTAATTACATTAATTAACTTGTTATTACCTTAACTATTCCGTAAAGGTTTTTAAGAAACTAGTATTTAGGTATTTTATCGTTATCTTTTTAGTTTTTTATATTAATAGGCTTTATATTTTATTTTATTATAATTATAGCATTTGATAATGCGAAGGTTACGTTGCTAAATTGCTCTTAATTCCATAAATCTTAATGCCGTTTTATAAGAAATAAAAGGTATATCTTTTTTCTTTTGTTAATCATTTTCCGAATGTCTGGGTTTTGGGAAGTAATGTTCTTTTTTTATCCGACGTTCTTATTATTAATTATTAATTTTAATTACTTCGTTAACGTATTCGTTAAAGGTAGCTAAATTTTTAATACGGATTATCGTATTTTTAATAGTCCTTTTTAGGCCTTTATAAAAGGTATTTATTATAGTTTTATTATTAGTCCATCCAGTACGCGATAAAATTTACTTAAATACTACGGCGTATTTCAACGTTAGGCCTTTTTGGGTAAGTTAAAAGATATTTTGTCCGGTTTTTCGTTTTTCGTTAAAGCTTCCGTATATATTTCGAACTTTTTATTCGAAATTAGTATAATATTCGAATAATTTGTTAATATTCTTTTTCCGATTATTTTTTACGATTTTTAAGTAATCTCGTAGATTGAGTTCAAATTATTTTAAGGTATTTCCTTTAAGATTTCCGGTAATGGTAATAATTTTATCAGTTTCGTCGACTAAAAAGTTCCGATAAAAATGGAGGTAAGTGTAACGTACCTGTCATACATCCACCTGGAGATATAAGCAGTATCCGAAAAAGGGTCTTAATTTGCAGGTAACAATAAGGCGAGAGATGATTTACTAGGGGTCTGTTCGTTAAAGAGGTTTAAAGACTTTTCTTATAGTAAAGAACGACTGCCTTTAACTCTAGGCTTAGATTAATAGCTAAAGAGCGAAAACTAAGTAGGCATTATTTATATAAAAGACCGGTTCGTTATATATCTAATTGCCTTTTAATAAGTGTGTCGTAGATCACATCCAGTAAGCCAAGAACTCCCTTCCGGGGTTTAGCCGTGTTAGATTTACGTTAGGCCCTAAAGGTCGGTTTCCTCGAGATAAGAACCTCGTTCTTATAATACTATTTCCCCTCTTTAAGGATCTTTATCCCAAAGACAAAAACCGTAAGTGGCCACTTTGTTTTATTAAAGAAGTTTTTTGGGAACGATCTAGTTAACTTCATCATGATACGCCGTATTCAAAAGAAAAAAAGGAAACTTTGTTTAAACTAACGTAAAGTACGTAATAATCGTGCAGATTTTATTGAACAATTTAGTTTTAAAGTTGTTTTTTGTTCGAATTGTATTCGTTGTGAAGAACCTGATTGTTTTTATTTGGTTGATATTTCAAGTTGCGGTTATTGTACCCGTCGCCAGCGCTCGGCGTACGACGTGTTGGACATAAATTCATTAGTAAAAATCGGGGAAAAGCGCGAACCTTTGCAAAAGGAATACCGTAAAGTGAAGGATAACTTAATAAAACTTTTTAGTCGGTTAAAACGCTTGCGTCCTTAATAAGATGTTTCATAAAAAAAAGCTTCTGTTATTTTAATAGAAGGTTATAAATTAAATAAATTAAAAAAATAGGAGAAGTTAAAATAGAAACAACGTTATGTAAAAGCGGAACAAACGCAGTTTGTTTCCGAAATAGATGCCATTACGAAGGCGTTTATTTCCTTCGATTGGAACGCTGCGGGTTTGGATTTAAGCGGAGGACCGTTATCGCCTGCGACCTTGGCCGCGCTAAAGACGGTCGGTCAGGATTCTGCCGGTGGAACGTTTTGTCAGATATAGGGGACATCAGTTGTGTTCTTGTATTAGGTCAGTTGCAGGTGCTGTTGCACTCATACAACTTTAAGTAGCTTAGCTCCGGAACACATATGGGCCGATCAGTAGGTGACCTTTCCGTATATGGGGTGCGCTACGCACCCCCCAGCTAGCTAACACACCCCCTCAACGCCTTGAAATATTCACGGCGTTAATCACTGCATTTCATCACTCCCTAAAGCTACAGCTGTCCATTCCACCTCTCCTCCGGCGATTAAATCCTCTTAATCAGCTAATTCCTTATTTAAAATAACCCTTAAAGCTTTCCTCCGCTAATTTAGAGTTTCGGTAATATTTATCAGTTTTAGCTGCTTTTTAAAATGCTTAAAAACTTTTCGTAATAAGGTTTTAATTAATCTTTTAGCCAGCATATCATCCGTAGGTATATAATCCACTTTAATTAGGTCCCTTTTTGCTACTTTTGCAGCTAGTGGTTATATATATCCACGTACCGTAACTTTATTTATAAAAAGGCGATATTAACGTTAATTAATTATATCGTTTGTTAATTATCGTATTATATATTTAACGGTTTTATATTTAAGTTCATTTTTAGTTTTTTAATTAATTAAAAAATAAATAAGGTTTTTTTATAACTTACGTAAAAAATAATAACTTCGTTTTGATTATAAAAATAATTATTATATTTTACTTATATGCTTTTTATTTTATTACTTTTTTAAATAATTTTATAACGTAAACTTAAAAACTTTTTCGATTAATCGTATTATCCGTAAAAAAAGCGTTATTTTAAATATTTAACGAATTTTCGTTACCGAATTATAACGTTAACGTTTTAATTTCGATTAAATATAATATAATTTAATTAATAATTTTATAATATATATTATTAAAGTTTAAGTTAAATCGTACGAATTAAAATATCGTAAAAGATATATTTAATCAAATATTAATTACGACGTATAAGATAAAATCGATTTTTTTTTGGTATTTATTAACTAAACTTAAATAAACTAAATTAAAACTTGGCAATAATTTAACGTTAATTATTACCGTTTTTAGGAAATTATTTAGATTTTTTTTAAGAATAAAATTAATTAGCTTGTTTATAAAATCGGATTAAAATAACCAGATTTTTTATTAGGTTTATTTTTAATTATTTCGATCTTAAAGAATTATTATAAGCTTTTACTCCTTATAAGGGTATACCGTTTCCGGATTTGTTAAATAAATTAATTAACAAGGTTTTGATCTTTTTTATAGTATGCCGTAATAATGTTATCCATAAAAAAGAAAATAAGCACCTTTTAACGAAAAAAATAACAAGCTTTATAAAAAACGGAATTAAGTTTTAATTTCTTTAACGTTCTAATAAAGTTTTTCTGTTATAATAAAGGCGACTTCCTTAATTTATATAATACCTTTTTAATTAAAAATATCTTTTTATGTTATAAATATCCTAAGGGTATTTTTATATATATTTTATAAGGTAAATATATGTTAACGAAAACGTTTATAGCGTTATATTACTTAAACCTTAGGTTAAACTTAGCCGTAATAACGATTAAAGTTCGAAATAACCTTTTAACTAGCGTAAATACGTATATATTCCTATAAGCGCCTTTAAGCTATTAATCGTTTCGTGCGATAAAACGGGCCTTACATTTTTAAAGCCAGCTATATTTATCGAATTTATAAACGTATACCTATATATACCTTAAAACCTGTTTCCTTTTAATAAAAAACTGATTAATGGTTTCCTAAAAACATATTCTTTTATAACTTTATACGTAAACCCTTTCGGCTTTATGAAATATCTCCCTTAACGGGTATATATTTAACTTTTTATGGCCTTCCGGCGGTGGCGGCAAGTCTCGCCTATGTACCCGGCCTTGTAACCGAAATAACGCCTTTATTTTTAATATATTAAAACCTTTCCGATTAAAGTGGTATATATTTCGGATCATTATCTTCCTTATATTTCTGCAACTTACCGGCCGGTTACCGATCGTTCTTATAAAGTAAACCAACCGTCCTGCATTAAAGGCGGTT
This sequence comes from Monosporascus ibericus, assembly GCA_004154915.1. NCBI lineage: Eukaryota > Fungi > Ascomycota > Sordariomycetes > Xylariales > Monosporascus > Monosporascus ibericus. The sequence continues at coordinate 223,938 of QJNU01001565.1, read as the reverse complement.
TCCCATACCCTATAATCGTTTCGAATAACATTATTTCGGTACGGAACATACGGAAAGCCTACGTTTTTAACCCGTAAGGTACCTTCGTTTTTTACTGTTACTCTGAGTTAAATAACATAACAAAAGCTTAAGGCTACCTTTATTCCTTCCGTCGACGTAATAATCGTAACAGTTATCAAAGCAGACGCTGGTAACAGTAATAATTCAGGGGACGGAAATAGTTCGAACATAACGGTCGTATAAGGGTGATCAGTCCTATACAAGCAGGCTTATTCTTCCTTATCCCGTACGTCTTTAACGTTTATGCCACTTTAAAGCCATCCCTTTTATTCAACCGGTAGTTAAATTATTCCGCTTAGGTCTTTATCTTCCTTTTATATATGCATTAGGTAGTTATTAACCTAATCAGGTATTTTTACTTATCGTAATAACTTTTGTAACTTATTTTTCGTAACGTATAAAAAGTTATTCTTTAAATTTTTAATATCGCTTAAAAAAGTAATTTTTTCGTTAAATTAAATGTCTCGAATAATAATAACCTTATTAATTAATAAATTCCAGATTTCGTAAATAATCGTAAATTAATAACCGATAAAAAAATTAATCTAGGCCTTAAAATTTAGTTTTTAAAGTTTTTATCTTTTTTTTCATAGTAATAATCGTCATAACGTAGGCCATATAATTATAAGCTCGAAGGTAGGCCTATTAAGGCTTCCGATCAAATACTGCAACGCCGTGTTTATACGCCAGGTAAATATAATAAACCTTATATGGGGTTTGCTAAAAAAGAGCGTATTTAAAGGTACGGTTATATAAATAAACTGCTGCTTTAAAAATGTACACGATTAGAAACGCGGGTAATTTAACGCTATTTCGTATCGTAATCGCTTTCTTCTTAATTATACCCCTTAAACGCTTTGTACCTCCGTTTTAGACCTGAGTATATGGTGTTAAGGTTTTAAATTTAATACTAAAAAAAAGCGACTGGAACATAATCCGAAGTTGGTAATTCTTTAAGATTTCGTTATCGTATTCGATTACTTATAGGAAAACCTTATCTTAGTTCTTTAAAACTTTTAGAAAATATCGGAACGTTATAATTAATATGTCTTACTTTTGGTTTTTCAAGTAAATATCCTAAATAAAACCTAAGTATCTATCGGTAATAAACGTAACGTATCTATATCCTTTAGAGTTTTCTTCGAAGTTAGTAAAATCGATAGCGATTTTTTGTCCTGATCGGGATATTTCCTTTCGAGACGCGTGACGTATTTGCTTTTTCGCCTTCGCTTTGCCATATGCTTGATATTCGACTGTTATAGAACCCTTTAATCGGATTCCCTTGGTATGAGAATGCAGCTGGGCGATTATTTCGAGCCTTGGATGGCCTAGTCGTAGGTGCCACATAATACCGTCACCGATTCGTGGCGATCTCGTTATTCACGAGTTAATGTTTCGTCTATATGTTCCAAAAGCTGCATGGATAGCTGTTACGCTGATATTTTCGATTACGAACTGATTAAATTTATCTATTAACGTAGCAACTACTTGATTATACTTATCTCGAATAAAATTATTAATTTTCCGGTTGTCCCATTAATAGCCCTTTTTCCGGAGCTGCCGGAAAGATACCAGGTTGTATGCGAAGTTTTCGTAATAGGTTACGTTATATAAACGTAACGCTTTTGGGCCCTTAGGACTTTAAAGTAATATGTCTACTTTTCCCTAACCTCTAATCAGGATAAAATTGTTTTCTGCGTACATTCCGTTATCTTGGATCGTTATCCTATAGTTCAAGAACCTGCTAATAAAGTTAAAGATATATATTGTAAACCTTAAATCTAAAATGGATAAATTTCTTAAGGAGTAAAACGAAACACTTATGGCGCCGCGTTAATCAGTTATTAAAAAATACGCCAGGATTCGTTTTGTTCTTTTTAAAAGTTAATCCGTTTTTATAATTAGCTTTTCCATATTTTTTAACAAACGATTAATTTTTTCCTTTAAGGACTAATCGGAGTTAAGTCGTTAATAAATTAGCTTTATTTTTTCGTTACTAAAGCAAAAGCTAGCTGGTACCTTATTAAGAAATGCATAAAAGCATTAAGATAATTTGTAATAAGGGCTTAAATAAGCCTTATAACGTATACCTTAAACGTTTAATTTTTCGCGTTTTCGCTTACTGGTATTTCGATCCGAGTATGAACTTCTACGATTACCTCGTTTCGACTTACGTCCTGGGGTCCTTCCTCGTGGTCGAGGGTTAGTATCCTTGGGCTCTTTTTAATTAGGATCGTCTTAATCAAACGGATTTGCAGAAGCTTTATGAAACGTTAAAAACGCTGCCTTTATATTTCGCGATATAAACGGTACCTGGGTTATACTCCAGTAATCTAGAAAGTTAGCCGTTATTTCCTAGTAATTAATCGTTTTATTTTCGATTTTAACCCTTTTTATTCTTTAAAGGTTGTCGTCCATATCCTAACAATGGGAACTAATGCTATACATAAGTCATTTACTTATACGATCGCTGTTTTCGTCTTTAGGATACCATGTCGCTGTTTTTGGGCCATAACCTTTTGCCATTTTATAATCCATTTATTTAGCTTTTTTATTAACTTCGAGGCTTACTTTAACCTTTTACGGTACTTTCGTTATGTATTAATTAATAGCCTGGTATCGTATATCTTGCCGGATTCAGCCAGCTTGGCGTACCACTCTCGTAAGTTCTTCCCTGGAGGAAGATTTGTTTCCTTAATCGCTGGAAATATAAACTTTAAAACCTATTTCGTAAGGTTGTTAATCTTCTTACAGAAGTTTTCGTACTTCCGATCTTTATAGGTATATATTGCGAAGTCTTAAGTATAAGCTTATTTGCCTTCGGTAATTATCTTAAGGGTATTTATCGGATGGCCCGTTAGATCGACCTTTTCGATTTGTATAGTTCCTTCGGAAGATAAACTGGCTAATCGCGTCGTTTATCTAGCGGAATAATTTCTTTGGGTAGGTGGTTATATCGGACTTTTTAAGTTCGACAGGTTATGGATTATCCTAATTAGGGTCGATATAACGCCAAATACCAAACGCGTACGCTCTAAATTAGAATTCGCCTTTGAAGCGATCCTAGTCCTTAAGTCCATAATAAATGATCACGGACGTCGACGGTACGGTCGTTATTATTACTATTTGAAGTATATAGATAATTGCCACTAATATATAACCTATATCATCTTAGCAGTAGCTGATTAATTGATATATATGCTCTTTAAGCGAAATGAGACTCTTAATTGTCAGATATAGGGGATATCAGTTATATTCTTATATTAGGTCAGTTACAGGTGCTGTTGCACTCATATAACTTTAAGTAGCTTAGCTCCGGAACACATATGGGCCGATCAGTAGGTGACCTTTCCGTATATGGGGTGCGCTACGCACCCCCCAGCTAGCTGACACGTTTTAACCAGGTTTATCGTATTCGTTAGGTGGTTAAATGGTTCCCAAGTGTTTTCTTTATGTAAGTATCCTTCCCATTTAATTAGGTACTAAATTTTGTTTTTAATTATTTTGAAATCCAGTATTTTTTCGACTTCGTACTTATTATCGGTTTTTTCGATTTCCAGGCTTGTTTTTAGCGGGGCGTTTTTAGGTGCTGGTTTAAGCAAGGAAATGTGGAAAATAGAATATATCTTTATTATCTTAGGTAATAACAGTCGGTAGTTAGTTTTGGAAATGACTTTATTAACTTTAAACGAATTAAATTTCTTAAAGTCGAGTTTGTCGCTGGATCTTTTGGTCTTAATTTGTGAGATGTTCGACGTTACGTTTTATCTTTAGCGTAATAGGTACACTTTGTTTCTTTTTACTAAAATTAACCTCTTAATTCTTTTTTTATTATAGTACTAAGTTATTCTTTGCTGGAAAAAACGCAATTCGGCTTATAAACGAGGTTATATCGTTTTAATTTCCGTTATTATTGTATCTGTTCGGGGAGTTATGGTAGTAATTATAAAAGTTTTATGTATTAATTGCTTTAATTGTTAAGTTATTGCCTCGTATCCGCATATAACTGTATGGGGGGATATGCCCATATTTTCGTTAATAAACGTATTATAAGCCATTTATGCTAATGGTAGCAGCTTTACCTAATTGTTTTGCTTGTAGTTAATATAGCTTTGTAAGTATTGTTTTAAGGTCTAGTTTAGTTGCTTTGTCTGACTATTTATCTATGGGTGATAGGCTGTTGAAAACTTAAGCTTAGCACCTATTTGTTTGAAAAAGCTGATACCGAATTTAGACGTAAAAAGCTTGTTTCGGTTAAAAATAATCTTTTTTGGTACTCCGTATTTGTCGAGGTAATATCGGATGAATACATAGGCCAGTTATTTTGCCGTCGCAGTTCTTTTAAAAGGTAGAAAGTACCTATACTTAGTAAGTTTATTAACAATCACTCAAATTTCGTCGTATTCGACTTTAGTAATTGGGTTTTTAAATGGAAAAAGGTTAGTGATGAAATCCTAAGTTATAGTATTCCATATCTCGTTAAGAATATCGGTGGGTTGTAACAGCCTATAGGGTCTGTAACGTGCTGTCTTGGCCTTGTTACAGATGTTATAATTCTTGATAACCTTTTTAATTACTCGGCGCAGTTCTAGGAAGTTATACTTCTTTTGTAACCGTCGGGTTGTCTTGAAAATTCCTTAATATCCATGCAATCGGTTTTCGTAAAATTCCCTTACAAATTGTTTTTGTTAGTTTCTGGGAACATAGATTTTACTATAGTACAATAGCTAATCTTTTAGTTATCCTTTTAACTGCTGAACTTCCTTTTTTTCGTTCGTATCGTAAAAGTTTCGAAACTATATTAAAAGTTTAAGTGTTAATTTCTTTAAGATTTCGTATAATTGTATAGTATTATCCTTATTATGCTGTAATATCTACATATTTCGTTTAAGAACCTTGGGATCATAATCGCCTTTACGACTAAACATATCCGCCTGGATATTTTCTTTTCTATTAATATAATGTATTTTAAAGTTAAACCTTAATGTTACAGGAACAGGAGTTCCTGTCTTGAGGAGACCTACCTTTGTAGCCTAGTGCGAACTTGTCACGGCTAAACCCCGGACAAGGAAGATTTGGTTTTTAAGGTGATCTGGTTGATCTGGATGATCTGGTTCCCAGATCATCCAGATCACACAGATCTACGACATACTTACTTTTAAAGTTGGGATATATAATAAATTAGTCTTTTATGTAGATAGCACTTACTTAGTTTCGCTCCTTAGCTATTAATTTAAGTTTTTAATTAAAGGTAATTATACCGTTTTTTAATTAAAGGAAAATCTTTTTAAACCTTTTTAACAAATAAACCTTTAATAGATTATCCCTTGCCCTATAGTTATCTACAAATCAAGACCCTATTTCGGATACTAGTTATACCTCCAGGTGGATATATAATAGGTTCGTTACATTTTAATAACTCCTTAATTAATAACTAACGAATAATTTTAAGCCTAATTAAATATAAACTTTCTTAAATTTAATAAAAACGATATTATAAAACGACGTTTAAAAAATAAACAGTATACCCGATCCCCATTATAAGTTAATAAAAGATTAATAACTAGATTAAATAACTTACCCCTTATCGAAAAAGTTCTTTAATTAATTAATAATATTATGTCTTTTATAACCCGTAATAAGGGAGAATCTTTTTTTTCTAAACCTAGCATTTAACCCCGGCTCCAAAAGACATTATTAAGGTCTAAGAAAATTCGGAAAAGGAAAAAGAACCAGTAACCCAGGAACCTTAAGGCCCAAAAGGAAAAAAAAGAAAGCTTTCTCTTAAGGAGAAAATGGAAATCTTATTACGCAAAATCCAAACCCTGAAAAAAAATAAAAAAGAAAAACCCCAACCCCTCAAAAAAAAGATAGCTTAACTTACCCGAAAAATGGAGGAAAAAACCTTAACACCCTTATTATTCGGCCCTAATCAATACCGCGAAGCCATTATCCCACCTCCTAGCTATTACGGAACGCCGGAAATTATAGGTTATAAGCTAATTATTTTAAAGCTTTTTAATAAAATTACGGCTATAAAAAGATTTTTCGTTTAAGCCAGAACTTACCTTAAGTTTTATCAAAACTCCTTAACGGAAAACTATCAGAAGGTAATAGCCATTTCCTAGCTGCTTATTAAACAAGTTCTCCTATAATTCGAACCTATTATGAAAAATTACCTAAAGAATTACCCGGAGGAATCCTTAAATATTATTAATTATATTTTCAATAATTACCGGTACTTTAAGGACCGAATATAACCTATATCTGGAAACCCGGATAAGGAATAATACGTAATAAAATAATTATACCGTTTTTACCAGACGAAGTCGGCCGTAAAATATATAACGGAATTTAACCGTTTAATCGTAATTTTTAATTTACCCGAAAACGCGTTATTTTATCTTTTTTACGATAACTTAAAACCTTAAGTTAAGGATAAGATATGTATGTTAATTAAAATTAACTTTTTTAAGGAATATACCGACAAAGTAATTATCGCTAATTAACGTACCTTTAATTGGTACTTTAAAAAAAAGAAATTAATAAACAAAATAACGATAAAGATTTTAATAACCAAATTAAGAAGGATAAAAGTAAGCCTTAAAAAAAACAAGCATTATTTCGAAAAAGCTTTAAAAAGATAAGTTTAACGTAAAGTATTTTAACTATAGCAAAAAGGAACATTTTAAAAGCGAATATCGCTTTTTTATAAAAAGAAACTTTAAAAAGGAAGGGATTCCTTAAACTTAAAAAAAAGATAAAACGGCTAAATAAAAAACTAATAATAAAGCAAAAAAGAAAAAGAAAAAGGTTAGTTCGACTTCCTTTCAGCCAAAATTCATTATTACCATTATTATTTAAATCCAGAACGGCATCCCAAAATACGAAAATTATCTTATTTGCCAGGATTCTAAAGCCAAAGCCTATAAATATCACCCCGGATAAACGACTTCTAGGATAGCCATAAAGCTAGGATGCCTTTGCTATCTTGATATATTTCAGTGTAAGATATATAACGGAAATGGTTAGTTCCGACTTAACGTTAGCAATTACGGATAGTTGCCCCCGGAGCTTTACGAGCTTCCCGAATGCACGGTATATACCAGAACCCGAGGAAACTAATATAAGTTGTTGCACTTTACTGCTTATTACGTCGACGATTATCTTGTATATTTTAAAGCCAAAGAAAATAATAACTTTTAACCTAAATAAAACGAAAAAATACTTATTAAATTAAATAACGAATACAAATATATAAAAATTCCCCGGTAGCCAAAATATTTTAAGTTTTATTATTTATATCTCGAATTAAAGCAAAGTCAGAAAGCTATATTAAAAGGATGCTTATATTATTCCCCGATATTCTATATTTAATATGAACTCCTAAATATTAGAATACCCCTTTCGGAAGATTATACTTTTAACTATATAACTTGAAAGACGTAAAATTAAGGATTAAACCCAAAAAGAATAATTACTTTCGAATATAGATATGGCAAAAAAATATAATTTAAATATAAGAACGATTAATATATTAAATACGTTATTCGAAAGATATACAAATAAAGACTTTTTTAAGCCGGATATTTTTATAAACTAAAAAACGTTAAAAACTTTTGAAAATAAAGCATTAAAAAGCCCTAACTTACAAAACCTTATATAAAACGGTAACAAGATTACGTAACCAGATCAGAATTTCACTTTAATACAAAAACAGCATATTTAAAGCCATAATTAATTTAAGAACCGAAAGTAACTTTATTTTTTCCGTAATAATAAAAAAATGTTAAATTTTTTAAAGGTATAAGTTAAAATCTTATAAGTTACGTATAATAAACGGAAGCTTATTTAAGTATAAAAACGGACGAATTTTGCGAAAAACTAAAAAACTTCCTGTTTAAATTTAAAAATATCAAAAACGAATTTCGTTAAATATTACCAACATTTCCAGATATAACATTATCTTGGGAATGCCATAACTTAGGATTAGTAATCCACATATCAACTGGAAATATCAAATACTTTCCTAGGAAAGCAACAAGAAACCACTCGAAAAGGACGAATAGGAAATCTGCTATATCATCAAAAAGGTGCAAATGCCAAATCAAGCCGGAATAGTACTACCCGAATATCGAAGATTTAAAAAACTATTTAAGGATAAAAAGGATTACGAATTACCATTATATAATTAATAACATTATCGGATACCTATTAAAAAAGGATATCATCTTATACTTTATAAAATTTACTATATAAACCTTAAAAAGTTAAAAGCCTTATAGAAAATTATTTAATTCGATCTAAAAAAAGGATATATTTAACCCTTTAATTCTTTTGTTAAATACTCCGTCCTTATAATACCAAAAACTAAGGATAAAAGGTAAAAGATTAACGAAAATGGAAACCTAATCCTTAAAAAAGTTATTAATTATAAATAGCTAAACAATATCACGATTAAGAATAAATACCCTTTAACCCTTATGAATATATTGAAAAAAAAAACTCTAACAAAGTTAAGTAGTTTGCTGTACTTAATTTTCGAAACGGTTATTACCGTATCAAAATGGCTTAAGGAAAAAAATGGAAAACGGCATTTAAAACGATACATGGACTTTACAAATACCGAATAATACCTATGAGATTTATTAATGCTCCCGCCAGTTTTTAACGCCTGGTTATAATTACCTTACGAAAGTATTTAAATAAGTTTATATTCGTTTACCTCGACGATATTCTTATTTATTCCGAAATTTTGGAAAAGCATAAATAATATATAACTTAAATACTCCAAATCTTAAATAAAGCCAATATCTAAGTTAACCTAACCAAAAGCGTATGGCATATATAAAAGTTAAATTTACTTAGATATATATTTATTTCCGGCCAAATTTAGATTTAACGCTATAAGATAAAAGCAATTACGGATTAACCTATCCTTAATAAAACGACCGTTACCGATATCCGGCAAATTTTAAGATTTATAAGTTACGTACGAAATTTAATTAAGGGATACGGAAATATAATTAAACTATTAACGAAACTTATTACCGAAAAGTACGTTAATAAGAAATTTAAGTTCTTAAAAAATATAAAGAAAACATTCCAAATTTTAAAAAACGTAATTATTAATAAACCCATAATAAAATTACTTAATCTAAATAAAAAGAAACGCCTAAAAACGGATGCCTTAAATTATATATTAGGTGCCGTTTTAAAATAACTAAAAAATAATAATAAGTAATACCTAGTGACTTATTATTCGAAGGTACTTAAAGATGCAGAACTTAAATACCCGATTTATAATAAAAAATTGCTAACAATTATTAACGTTTTTAAGGAATAAAAACCTTTTTTAACGGAATTAAAAAACCTTACCCGATTTATAAAAGCACAAAAACTAAATAAACGATATAAAATTTAAATACTTTTCTTATTAAGGTTTAACTTTAAAATATATCATATTAAGGAAAAGGAAAATATCCAGGCGGATATTTTTAATCGCAAAGGCGATTATAATCCCAAAATTCCCAAACGAAGTATGTAAATGCTATAACATAATCAGGATGGTACTGTATAATTATGCGAAATTTTAAAGAAATTAATCCTTAAATTCTTAATATGATTTCGAAATTCTTACGATATAAACGAAAAGAAAAAAGATTTAATAATTAAAAGGATAATCAAAAAACTAGTTGTTATACCATAGCAAAATTTATGTTCCCAGGAACCAACAGAAACAATTCGTAAAGGAATTTTACGAAAACTTATTATATGGATATTAAGGAATCTTTAAAATTATCCGATAATTATAAGAAAAATATAACTTTTTAAAACTGCGCCAAATAGTTAAAAAAGTTATTAAGAATTATAATATTTATAATAAGGCCAAAGTAATACGCTATAAGCCTTATAAACTATTATAATTTACCGACATTCTTAATAAGGCATGGAATACCATAACTTGGGATTTTATTACTAGCTTTCCTTTATTTAAAAACCTAATTACTGGAATCGAGTACGACGGAATTTAGGTAATTGTTGACAGATTTACTAAGTATGGGTACTTTCTACCTTTTAAAAGGACCGCGACGCCAGAATAACTAGCTTATGCATTTATCCGACATTATTTCGACAAATACGGAACACCAAAAAAGATTATTTTTAATTAAAATAAGCTTTTTATATCCAAATTTAATACCAGCTTTTTTAAATATATAAATGCTAAATTTAAGTTCTTTATAGTTTATTACCTTTAAACGGATGGTTAAACGGAACGATTAAACCAGATCTTAAAATAATACCTCCCAAGTTATATTAACTACTAGCAAAATAATTAGGTAAAGTTGTTATTATTAGCATAAGTAGTTTATAATACGTTTATTAACGAAGATATAAATATTTCCCCTTATATAACTATGTACGGATACGAAATAATAACCTAATAATTAAAATAATTAATGCATAAAACTTTTATAATTACCACCATAGCTTTTTAAACGGAAATAATAATAACTAAAATCAAGACGATATAATCCCGCTTACGAACCGAATTATGTTTTTTCCAGCAAAAAATGGCCCAGTATTATAATAAAAAAAGAATTAAGCGATTAATTTTAGCGAAAGAAAATAAGGTTTATTTATTACGATAAAAACAAAACGTAACGTTAAATATCTTACAAATTAAAACTAAAAAGCTTAACGATAAACTTAATTTTAAGAAACTTAGGCTATTTAAAATTAATAAAGTTATTTCTAAAACCAACTACCGATTATTATTATTTAAGATATTAAAAATATACCTTATTTTCCATATTTCCTTACTTAAACCAATACTTAAAACCGCCCCGTTAAAAATAAACTTGAAAATCGAAAAAGAAAATAATAAGTATAAAATCGAAAAAATATTAGATTTCAAAATAATTAAAAACAAGATCCAATACTTAATTAAATAGGAAGGATACTTATATAAAAGAAATACTTGGGAACCACTTAACCATTTAATTAATGCGATGGGCCTGGTTAAAACGTCCCACCGGCAAAATTCTAACCGACCGTTTTTAACGCGGCCAAGATTGTAGGCGACAAAGGTCCCCCGCTTAAATCCAACCTTACGGCGTTCCAGTCGAAGAAAGTAAACGCTTTTATTATAGTATTTATCTTAAAAGCAAATTGCGCCTGTTTTACTTTCACCTATCGCCTTTTTTTTTATTCTTTCCCGTTTTTCCAATTAATCTAACTTTAAACCTTTTTTTAACATTTTTAAGGCTTTCTTTTTAAAAGGATCCTGTTAAAGACGTAATCGCCTTAATCTTTTAACAAATTCCCGTAATTTTTTATTTTGTTAACGCCGTAATTCGATTAACTTTTTTTCCACCGCCTTTTGTTCTTTTTTTGCGGTTTTTTAAAACGTTAAAAAATCGTCCTTAATTTTACGTTATTCCCGTAATAAACGCTTTTACGTTTTATTTATTTTTTAAAACGAATTTATAACGAAAACGTTATAAGATGGACGCTGTCGGCGAACACAGCAACTATAACTTACGTACTTAGGTACGAAGTAATAATCGGTTTTTCTTAATTAAGTATAATTAAAACAAGGAAAAGCTTTAATATTAAATTTTTCGATTAAATTAGCGTAAATATCCCGAAAATTACGTTGATTTAAATAAGGCTTTTCCTTTTTTTTCCGAATACGACTTATTATAATAAAATTAACTAAATAAACTTAAAAACTTTCCAACATAACAAAATGGCCAACCTGCGGTTTTTATATTTAAGACAAAAAGTTTTAAAAAAAAGAAATAATATTACAAAAACAAAAGTTTTTATCTTAAAGAAACTTATCTTTATAATTTAATACGAACTTGTTACGGCTAAATCCCAGATAAGGAAAACTTAGCTTTTAAGGTAATCTAGTTAATTTGGATAATCTGGGAATCAGATTATCCAGATCATATAAATCCACGACATACTCACTTTTGAAGTTGGGATATATAATGAATCGGTCTTTTATATAAATAGCACCTACTTAGTTTCGCTTCTTAGCTATTAATTTAAGCTCTTAACTGGAGGCAATTATACCGTTTTATAATTAAGGGAAGAATCTTTAAACCTTTTTAACGAATAAACCCTTAATGGATTATCCCTCGCCTTATTGTTACCTGCAAATTAAGACCCCATTTCGGATACTGCCCATACCTCCAGGTGGATGTATAACAGGTTCGTTACACTTAACAGGAAAATTATCCAAGTTTTATATTTTTTGTTTAGTTCTTGTATCTTTATAAATCGGGTAAGGTTTTTATGATCGAAATAAATATTAAAGAGTTTTTCAATTTCGTTAAGGAAAAGCTTTTATTCCTTAAAAGCGTTAATAATTACTAATAATTCCTTATTATAAATCGGGTATTTAAATTCTATACTTCGGAATGCCTTTAAGTAATAGGCCATTAGGTACTATCTGTCGTTATCCTTTAGCTATTTCAGGACGGAATTTAGTACGTAATTTAAAGTATCCGTTTTTAGGCGCTTCTCTTTATTTGCATTAAGTAATTTTATAATGGGTTCGTTAATAATTGCGTTTTTTAAGATTTAAAATGCTTTCTTTACATTTTTTAAAAGCCCGAATTCCTTATTAACGTATTCTTTAATAGTAAGTTTCGTTAATAGTTTAATTATATTTCCGTATCCCTTAATTAGGCTTCGTACGTAACCTATAAATCTTAAAATCTACCGGATATCGGTAACGGTCACTTTGTTAAGGATGGGCTAATTCTTAATTACTTTCACCTTAAACCGTTAAATCTGAATTTATCCGGGGGTAAATGTATATCTTAAAAAGTTTAACTTTTATATATGCCATACACTTTTAGCTGGGTTAACTCGGATATTTGCCTTATTTAAGGTCTTAAGTACTTAAGCTATATGCTGTTTATACTTTTTCAAAGTTTTAGAATAAATAAGGATATTGTCGAGGTAAACGAATACGAATTTGTCCAGATACCTTAGTAAAGTAGTTATAACTAGGCGTTAGAAACTGGCGGGAATATTAATAAGTCTTATAGGTATTATTCGGTATTTATAAAGCCCGTATATCGTTCTAAACGCCGTTTTCCATTTTTTTCCTTTGGCCATTTTAATACGGTAATAACCATTTCGAAAATTAAATGTCGTAAACTATTTAGTTTTGCTAGCGTTTTTTTTAATATGTTCATAAAGGTTAAAGGGTATTTATTCTTAATCGTAATGTCGTTTAGCTATTTATAATCCATTACTTTTCTGAAAACCAGGTCTCCGTTTTCGTCGATTTTTTACTTTTTATTTTTAGTTTTTAATGCCATAAGAACGGGGTATCCAGCAAAGGAATTAAAACGTCGAATGTATCCTTTTTTTAGGTCCAGTTAAATGGTTTTTTATAAGGCTTTTAATTTCTTAGAGTTTATATGGTAAATATTGTAAAGTTTGAGATGATATCCTTTTTTAATGGGTATTCGGTAATCCTATTAATTTTATAGTAACCATTCGTGGTTTTTTTCTGTCTTTAAATAGTTTCTTAAATCCTTGGTATTCGGGTAGTACCGTTCCGTTTTAACCTAAAACTTATACTTTCTCAATAACATAGTAAATTTCTTAATCGTTTTTTTCAGGTGGCCTTTTTTTGCTTTATTAGGAAAGTGTTTGGTGTTTCTAGTCAATATATGGGTGGTTGGACCTAAGCTACGGCATTCCTAAAATGATGTTATGTTTAGAAATATCGGCAATGTTTAACGAGATTCGTTTTTGGTATTTTTAAATCCAAACGGGGAGTTTTTTAGTTTTTCGTAAAATTCGTCCGTTTTTATATTTAGATAGGCTTCCGTTTACTGTGCGTAATTTATAAGATTTTAACTTGTGTTTTAAAGAACTTAATATTTTTTTACTACCGTAGGAAAGATGAAATTACCTTCGGCTTTTAAGTTAATTATAGTTTTAAACGTTTTATTTTTATATTAAAAAGGAATCTCGATTTAATTACGTAATCCTTATATTGCCTTGCATAAGGTTTTGTAAGTTAGGACTTTTTAATACCTTATTTTCGAAAACCTTTGGCGTTTTTTAACTTATAATAATATCCAACCTGAAAAAGTTTTCATTCCCGTACCTTTCGAACAGCGTGTTTAGTAGATTAATCGTTCTTGCATTTGAACTACTTTTTTTGCCATATTTATATTCGGAGGTAATTATTTTCTTCGGGTTCGATCTTTAATTTTGCATCCTTCGAGTTCTGGAATTAAAAGTATAGACCTTCGAAAGGGCTTTTCTAATATCTAGAAATTCGTATTGGATATAGAGCATCAGAAAATAACATAAATATCCTTGCGATATAGCTTTCTGACTTTATTTTAATTCGGGATGTAAGTAATAAGACCTAAAGTATTTTGGTTATCGGGGAATTTTTATGTATTTGTACTTATTATTTAATTCGGTAAGTATTTTTTTATTTTATTTAGGCTAAAAGTTACTATCTTTTTTAACTTTAAGATAAACGAGATAATCGTCGATGTAATAAGCGGTAAAATACAATAACTTATGCTGGTTTTTTCGGGATTTGGTGTCTACCGTATATTTAGAAAGCTCGTAAAGCTTTGAGGATAATTATTCGTGGTTGCTAGCGTTAGGCCGGAATCGACCATTTTCGTTATATATCTTATATTAAGATATATCAAAACGGTAAAGCCATTTTAGCTTTATAGTTATCCTGGAAATCGTTTATCCAGGGTAATATTTGTAAGCTTTAGCCTTAAAGTTCTAATAAATGGGATAATTTTCATATTTTAAGATATCGTTTTAGGTCTAAATAATGGTAATAATAATACATTTTGGCTGGAAGAAAGTCGAACTGATTTTTTGTTTTTCTTTTTTTGCTTTATTATCGGTTTCTTATTTAGTTGCTTTAGCTTTTTTTTAAGGTTAAGGAATTTTTTTTCTTTTTGAAATTCCTTTTCGCAAGAAAACGATATTCCTTTTTAAAATGTCCCTTTTTACTATAATTAAAACACTTTATATTGGAGTTGTCTTTTTTTAGTTTTTTCGAAAGGTACTTGCTTTTTTTAAGGTTTACTTTTGTTTTTTTTTAGTTCGGCTATTAAAGTGTTTATTATCGTTTCGTTTGTTAATTTTTTTCTTTTCGAAATACCTGTTAAAAGTACGTCGGTTAATAATAATTACTTTATTGGTATACTTTTTAAAAGATTTTATCTTAAGTATTATATATATTTTACTTTTAACTTAAAGTTTTAAGCCATCGTAAAAGGGATAAAATAACGCGTTTTCGAGTAAATTAAAAATTACGGCCAAACGGTTAAACTTTGTCGTATATTTTGCGGCCGATTTGGTTTAGTAAAGAAGGTATAATTATTTTATTACGTATTATTTTTTATTTAGGTTTTTAAATATAATTCGTATTCGGTTTTCGAAATATCCGTAATTATTAAAAATGTAATTGGTAATATTTAACAATTTCTTAAAGTATTTCTTTAAGTAATCTTTTATGATAAGCTCGAACTATAACAAAATTCGTCCAATAAGTAGCTAAAAGATTACTATTATTTTTTAATAGTTTTTTATTAAAAAACCTTAGTAAAACTTAAAGTAAGTTTTAATTTAAACAAAGAATTCTTTTATACTTATAATTCTATTATAAGGCTTTAAAGTAATTAATTTATAACCCTTAATTTCCGGTATTCCGTAATAACTAAAGGGTAGAATAATAGCTTTACGGTACCGGTTGGGGCCGAATAATGAAGGTGCTAGGGTTTTTTCCTCCATTTTTCTGGTAGGTTAAGCCATCCTTTTTCTGGGGGGTTAGGGTCTTTTTTTTCTATCTTTTTTTAGGGCTTGGATTTTGCGTCATAAGATTTCTATTTTCTTTTCGGGGGAAATCTTTTTTTCCTTTCCTTTTAAGCCTTAAGGTTCCTGGACCTTTAGTTTTTGTTCCTTTTCCGAATCTTTTTGAACCTTAATAATATCCTTTAAAGCCGGGGTTAAATGCTGGGTTTAGGAAAAAAAAAGAATCTTCTTTACTTTTAGTTATAAAAGGTATAATATTATTAATTCGTTAAAGAACTTTTTCGATAAAAAGTAAATTATTTAATCTAGTTATTAATCTTTTATTAACTTATAACGGAAATCGGGTATATTATTTATCTTTTAAACGTTATTTTATGATATCGTTTTTATTAAATTTAGAAAAGCTTATATTTAATTAGACTTAAAATTATCCGTTAACTATTAATTAAAGAGTTATTAAAATATAACGAACCTGTTATATATCTATCTAAAGGTATAAACAGTATTCGAAAAGGGGTTTTGATTTGCAGGTAATAATAAGGCGGAAGATAATTTATTAAAAGTTTGTTTATTTAAAAAGTTTAAAGACTTTTTTATAGTAAAAAACGACTACCTTTAGCTGTAGATTTAAATTGATAGCTAAAAAGCGAAAACTAAGTAGGTGTTATTTATATAAGAAACCGGTTCGTTATATATCTAATTACCTTTTAATAAGTGTATCGTGAATCTATATGATCTATGTGATCTGATTAATCCATTAGATCATGTAAATCATATCCAGTAGGCCAAGAACTCCCCTCCGGGGTTTAGCCGTGTTAGATCTACACTAGGCCCCAAAGGTCGGTCTCCTCGAAACAGGAACCTCGTTCCTATAACAGTAAGATTTAGCTTAAGTTAAGAAAGGTTGTACGTTTCCGGTATTATCGAAAGGTTCCGGGGCTTTAATTTTTTGCTTGGGTCTTATAGTAGATTCTACCTTAAGTTAACTTTCGAATTGTTCGTTTTTATTTTTAAGGTTTTTAATTTTGCTTTAACGTCTTACATATATGAGCAAATCACACATATAAGCGAATCACTTTTCTAGCCTTCCGCAGCAAAAAATTCAAATAACATAACCATAACATACTAAATTAATTCAAATTAATCGGATTCTTTTTTGCTAAACGTATTTATAACTTTTTTACAAGTACGCGTATTATGTCCGGGCTTACCGCAAACGTCATACTTCCGTTCTTTCGTCTTAACCCTTTTACGACGATTACCTTTAATTGTTGTTAGCTGCATTTTTCCACCACCCTTTTCCTTTTCGGCCGGAAAAGCTTATTCTTTTTATATAATAAGTATTCCTTTTTTTTGAAAACGTTTATTTTTAATCCTCCGACGTTTACTTAAGATATAATTCGTTTCGGGTAATTAAATGTTTTCTTCTTAAAAAAAGCGGCTATATACAAAAATAATATATAATCTTTTATTACAAAATTAACTAACTTAATTATTTTTATTAAAAAGTTACTTTAATAATTTTTAATTTTTTTTTATAAATAATATCCTTATTTTATTACTTTACGGATATTTTTAAAGGTTTTCGTAAGCGGGGAAATAAAACTAGCAAAAATAATAAGGGAAACGGTCGGTATAAATATAATTAAAGGAATTTCCAAATCGGATAAAACGTTATTAAGATTAAATAAAACAAATCCAGCTTTTTAAAAACCGGATTTGATATTATCGGACGTTATGGTAGCTTTAAACGTATTATGAAAATTAAGGAAGAAATCTTTTTTCGTGATATAAATATGATAATATCGCATTAAACTTTCGATATATAACGAATAAACGCGATTTAAAACAAAAAAACAAAATACGTCGAAAAGTTAAAACCGATAAAAAAAATGAAAAGGCATACAAAACGTAATAATACCATTATTCGCGCAGTATTTTTCGAATTCCATTAAATAATAACTTTCGTAATTATCGAAAATAAAAAAACCGTTTAATTTTTTTCGTATACGTTCGAATATGTTTATCGAAATGTTAAATTTATTTTAAATCTAATTTATTTATTATTTAATTATTATAATTAATATCGACTTTTTAATCGGCTGAAAATAAGTTATTACGATATTAAGAATTAAAATAAATTTTTCCCGTTAAAATAATAAATAATAACAAAGCCTAATTTTACGAATTAATAACTTATATAATTATAACCTATTCCCGATTTTTTTATTACGCTTATTTAGGTTTTTTACGTTTTTTAACATTTATAATTACCATACCCGATACCATAAAAAGCCTTATTAAAAAGCCCGTTTCGTCGAAGTTGTAAATATTTTCTTTAACAAGACCGTATTTTACAATTATAACCCGAATAAGCTCGAATCATTTACGAAATATTTTTGGATTTTTGCATAATACCTTTTAATAATCGATTTTTCGATTTAAACGCGTTTAAAGTTTCTTTTACCGTTTAACAAAGTTCGACGCCCAGTTAATTCCGATACGTTCCATAATGCGCTAGGTAAGCAATATATTAGCCATATTTATAACGTATTAAAGCCGGACAAGAAACGTTCGCATATTTAGGTTAAGGATTCGGTCGACAATCGATTTTTTTTCGGTCGGTATCAATTTTTATAAAGGAAAAATAATATCGGTTTGAGCGTATTTACCGTTAAAACGGTATATTAAGGTAAAATATGGAATTTTGTAAATAAAACCAAGCTTTTTATAACTAAATTTTAGGTTTCGTTTTTTAACCTAAAAGGTTAAGTTTATTCTTGCTTTTTTTGTAAAACGTTTTATAATGTTGGTGTTAAGAAATAGACGATTAAGGATAGGTAGTTGGAATGGCTAAAAAAGTGATTCGCTTATATATATGATTCGCTCATATGTGTGAGACGCTAAAGCTTTATAAAGTTTTCGGCGAACTATTAGATAGTAGGTTTTTAGAAAGTCGATATAGTAAAAACTAAGTATTGCTTAAAGTTTAATAATATTACTAAATAAAAGCTTATAATATATAATGGTTAAAGAATTCAATTAATTATTAAACCTAATCGTACGGTTTATATTAGTAATAATATCGTAAGAAATTAAGCAATAAAGTATTTAATAATTACGTTTAGTAATAATAAATTATTAAAGGTAATTTAGATAATTAAGTTATATTATAAGCTGGTAATCTATTTAAATTATAAAAAAGGTAATAAGCGTATATATGTTTTTTTTGTTAATTAGTAGTGATTCATATTAGTTACTTTTGATCACCGTCGTTCGTCGTGATTAATAGTGATCTCTTATCCGTGATTACTTTTGATCCTTCTTGATTACTGGGTTTGTCGTGATTAGAAGTCACGTAACCAGGTCTCCTCTTTTTGGGACTTCGTCTCTGCAGCCCCGACCGTTTGGAGAGGCCAAGCCTTGCTGGGCCATAACATTAAGGTGTATATGGATTATAAAAACCATATTCGTTTTACCATTATTAAACAGTTAATAGAACGATAATTACGTTATGCCGAAGAATTAACAGAATATAATTTCGTTATTATTTATTAAAAAAGATTAAAAAATAGTACACCAGAGGCGTTAAATTAAAGATTAAACATAGGAAAAAATATATTTAAAGTTGTTTATTAAATTTTTAATATTACGTTAAATAGATACTTGTAACTATAACAAATAATAATAATTAAAGTAGTACTTTTTAATTTATATTAGAAAAATCTAGGAATATCACAATAACCTATCTTAGAACTAAAGAATAAAAAAGATATAAGTTTTAAAGGAATATTAAGAAATATTAGTACGAGATATATACAAATATGAGTTATATAGATATCCAGGGAGCTATAAAATCTTTCAAAGAGTATAACGTATTTATTACTTTCTTAAAATAAAATTAATAATGAAAACGATATAAGAGTAATATTATATATATAATAAGGTAAAGCCTCGACGATATAAGCTATATGAAAAGTTATAACTATTACCAGTTACGGAACGACTATAGGATTTAGCTATTTTCGATTTTGTTATTAAGCTTTTATTATTAAAAGACTTAGTTACAGCCATATATTATAACAGCATTTTTGTAATTATTAATCGATTTGCTAAATTCTTTTATTTTTTACTATATAACGAAGATACGGATATAAAGTAACTAGTTTACATCTTTTTAAAACATATTTTAAAGTATATAAATTACTAATGGAAATTATTTTAAATACAGGAATAGTATTTATTTCGAAGTTTTAGTAAGAGTTTATAGCATAGTTAGGCCTAAGTTATAAGTTATTTATCGTATTTAAACGTTAGATAAATAGATAAACGGAAAGAACTAACTAAATATTAAAAATTTACTTCCGGTGTTATATTAATTACGAATAAAACGATTAAGTTTAAAGGTTATTTATCGTATAATTAGCTTATAATCTAGCGATTATGAAAGTACTAGGACGATTGCAGCAAACGCTAACTTTAATTTTATATCAGACGTTTATAAAGATATATATAAAGGGTTTATTAACGTTAGAAAAAATTTTATGTTAAAATAACTTAAGTAACTATATGTGAAACTAAAGACAGAATTTAAATTCGTACGTAATTAAATAAAGAAATGTTAAAACTAAAAAAAGATTAAAGGGATTAACTATTTTAAGAAAGAAAAGATAATTTATTTAATTACTAAGAATATTTAACATAAGCAATTAAATAAAAGACTTAGCTATAAGTATATCGGCTTATATAAGATCGTTAAGAAAATCTTAAAAAATAATTATCAATTAAAGGTATTATTTTAACTTAAATTTTATTTAAATTTTTATATTTCTTTCTTCGAATTAGCAGCAAATATTATCAAAGTTAATATATGGCCGAAAAAGAAGAAAAAGAAATGTATTAATATACGAAGTAAAGAAAACCCTACATATAAGTAAAAATAAAATAAAATAAGAATAAAAAGAATTTAAAAACGAATTTAAAAAAGAATCAAAATAAAAAAAAAAATAAAAAATAACTATTAGATTTACCGAATATCTAGTTAAATGAAAAAAGAAATTATTTAAATTCCGAAAATACCTGAGAACCCGTTAAGAATTTTATAAGCGCCTAACGCTTTTTGAAGAATTTTTACCCGTAACGACGGAACTATTTGATATAGTTTCCCAGCCCGGGTTTAATGGAACGGACTAATTAACGGTCCTAAGACCAGACTAGTTAGCTACCCCGGCAGCCTGAACGGCCTATTCGGCGGCCTCCACCTTAGCCTTTTCTTATTTCTTTAATTTCTTTAACGATTATAGCTTACGATTAATTATTTTAATATTTTTAATACGAAGAAACTTTTATTATTAACGCAACCGTTAAAGGCGGGAAATAGCTTTATTTATATTATTTTATAATTATAAAAGCCTTTTTTTTAGCGAGAGCCTCCTTACATTTTAATCTTTTTTTTCTTGCGAAACATTACGTAAGGAATTAATCGGGACGCCCGAATTATCGTACGATTGCCCGTAAAAAACATAATTTTGGTAACGAACTACGTTTTCTCTTATAATACTTTTTATTTTCGTACAAAGTACGCGGAATAAGGTATAACTGCGAAACCAGAATTCTTAATGTTAAAGGATAACTTTTTACGTTCTTTTTCTTAATTAAAATACTTTTATAATTTAATAACTTCTTTAATAATTGTTTCAAGTATAATAAGTACGATATAAAATAAAAGAAAAAAAGACTTACCAAATTTAAAAATCTTTAAAGGCAAAAATTATAAAAGAAAGGAATCGTATTACGAATTAATATCTTATTAATTTAAGAATACGATCGGGACAAAATTAGGAATTAATTAACGTTTAAAAAGATTCCGTAACGTAAATACGGATGGATAAATAAATCCAAACGAATCCATACGATATAGATTTAAATGGATCTTTTATTTATAAGGATTCGTCATATATAATAGATATGAATTTAAAGAGATTTAATTTATAATATATCCTTTCGTTACCTTTTATAATTTGAATAGATTACCAGCTTATAGTATAATTTAATTACTTTAACTACTTTTAATAATTTGTTATTATTAGAGATGATTATCGCATACTTTATTACTTAGTTTCCCACGATATTATTATTAATATAAATCGAACGATGAGGTTTAATAATTGGTTAAACCGATCAGCCTTCATAAAACGTATAATATGTTATTCTTTAAATAAGCTCATAAACTTTAATAAATTTTTCAAGTATATTATTAAATTTCTATCCATCGTAACTTTTAATAGAATTTCCTATGTATGGCTGGGTTTATATACTAGGTGGGGTCCAAGGATAGTAAATTCCCCGTTGCGCAGCACGTCCCTAGTATGCTGCGATAATTAGTTCGTATTAATTTCACTTAGAAAGACGGCCGTAAAAGGGATAACCGTATGCCTGATTCCAGCTGGTGACGCCGATTGGATCCACGAAAAGCTTATCAGCTGCGATTGCAATTAATAGCCTGCCTTGCGGCGTCCAATCCTTATATGCACATCCACCGGAGATGTCAGTTCCCGGGAAATCGAAAGGACTTTACTCCCTTTTCGGCTTCTTGACTGGGTTGCCCTGCTCGTCCGCGTATCCTTTCGCCCGCATCACCTTGAGCGCATCATGAAGAGGATCCAACGCCGGCTCCGGTGCCATGTGCGAACCGAAGTAGCTGTCAGCCCAGGTGAAGTATTGCCCATAGTTGACGGTGAAGTACATGTGGTGCAGCGTGTGATGAGCGGGGCTGTTGATGAACTTCTCCGTCCAATGGCCCGTAATCATGTCACCGTCGTGAATCAGGATGGTCCAGATCTGGACAGCAATAAAGAGGGCCATGTACAGATATCTCTGCATTGGGCAAATGAAGACGAAGACGCTTTTGAGTTTTAGAGATGATGGCAATTAAGGGTAACGGTGATGATGGACTGGGATACTTACTGGTACGGCAGAGACTGCACGTATCCATCAAGCGGGTGGAACGCCAGCGCAGCCCATGGCGTGGGAACTGCAATGTCGTCAGCATTTGTACCAGCAGGTTCGGGAAGGAGGTCGAGGTGGGAGGTTGTATGAAAGTCTTACCGATCCATTTGTGATGTGGCTTGTGAATGTACTTGTACACCCTGGGGTGATGCTCCAGGCGATGAATCCAGTAGATGCCGATATCATTGAAAGCCATGTACAGAATTGACGAGACCAACAGCCAGGGCCAGCCATAGTCGCTCACCTTGGAGTAAAGCAAGCTTTTGCCACGGACCTCGGCCAGGAAGAAAGGCAGCGTAAGAATATTGATACCCGGAACGGCGGACAGCGATGATTTGATCTCTTGGCGGATTTGATTCTTCAAGAAGCGAGGATGGTACTCGAGCCGTCGGTCAAATATGAAGTAGTAGGACAGAGCGCTGAAAATGAGGTAGAGGGAAGTCGCGCCGAGTTGGGTGACGACGAGGATCGATATAATTTGACGATAGATGTTGTCGCGTGGCCACTGAGACGTAGGCGCCGCGTCTTCGGCCAAGAAATCGGAATATGAGGAGTTGCTGAGGCTGGCGCCGGTATAAGGTAACGCCCAGGCGTAGGCTTTATCGAGAATGAGGGGATCGAGAAGCTCGAGAGCCACGTCCATTGTTTATGGCGGGTTGCGAGTCAAGTGCAGACACGAAAACTTGAATGAGCGACAATGGCGCCAGGGATAACTGTCGTAGCTGGCTGCGCTGCTGAAGTCAAAGCCGAAGCTACCGCTGGGAGCTGAAGGAAGCACCCCTGGGGCAAATGAGTTGGCTGAACCAGTGTCTCGGTGTACTGTAGGACGAAGGATGAACTTCAAATGGAATCTACAAATTAAGGCGATACCGACGCGGATCTGATGAAGACAAGAAATTTGCCATGTCCTTCACTGGATCTGGTGCATGCGGTTCTATGTTGGATCAGGACGGATGGGCAAAGGGAAATTCTGCCAGCACGGCGATGCCCTTGCTTCAACGTACTAAGCTTGCGAACGAAGTGGATAGGGGTTATAAGTTTCCGCTTTTTCTCTTCTTTTCCTTTCCCTTTTTTTTGGTTTGTTTTTTTGCTAGGGGATGACTTCCCAGATAGGAAACTAATTTAATAAGCAGAATCAGTTGTGGGGCTGCGACATACAAGTACGATTTCTCCGGCCCGCCCTGAGCTACATATGTAGCTAGAACCATTCCCAATACAACATCCCTACCACCATAATCCCTACAGATCGCAGGGTTATATTTAGTTAGTTACCTCCACCGTCCCGCAAGATTCCCTTAACTGCTAGTATGTATACTCCCGTACATTTTGTATGCCATAATACTTTATCAATTCATTTGCCGTTCCCAATGCCTCTCAAAGCAGCGAGAGCTTCATCCTATTCAATTGTGATAGCGCCAGCGTCATTTCTTATCGTACTTAAGCTAGCCTGTAATATCTATTAATAAAACATATATATGGCTTTAAATACAAAGCGCTTTAGTTATCATAAAACATAAGATGGCGAAGTTTACGATAATTGCTATTGTTAATGGTGCCACCCTCGATGTTGTTTCACATACAAAATATATGGGGAGATACATCCTAGTCGTATTTGAAAGATAATGGGCGGGTGGAGGTAACTAACTAAATATACCCCTGCGACCTGTACACATGCTGCCCCGTATGTATGGGTCCGTCTCTTAGACCGCTGCCAATTTGGGTGGCCCACATGAAACCCGACAATACCCTAAAACACTGGAACCCCTTTTGCTTTTAACTTGACCTTAATTATCCGTTGACTTTATTACTAACCTTATTGTCGACCTTAACGGACTTAACCTGACCTTATTGACCCAACCTAACCTAACTAACCTGACCTTATCGCCAACCTTATCGTCGACATAGCTACTCGTGGACGATGTAGTTAGTCCAGCCAGCTGCATTTTAGTATATGGCGCTTTTATGGCGCTAACTGGCAGGTGATGGGTTCGCATTACTCGGGGTAAACTATGGCTGCGAGTAGTTATTAGGACGGAAAGAAAAGTCCAACAGGAGAAGAGGACGGTGAATACCCTACCCGGCATCCGAGATCTTCGAACGCACGCTATATATACAAGATAGCATCATGCATATCATCCTTACCAAACTTTCAATAACCTAGCCTCCCCATCACTGCATGCGTCCCGCCCAGCAACGGTCGATAAGTTCCTAGGACAAAGGGAATATTGACAGAGTCAAACCAATGCGGGTTGATGATGGTTTGGAGTCCACTGCGGCCAATGGAAGCTCTGACCGCGAAGGCAAATGATTGCTGAGTTGTCGGAAACCCGTGCTAGGTAATATGCTTTAGTAGGCTCTCTAGGTTCGGCTTGTCTTGAGTACGCCATGTTCTGGTGAGATGTCCCCAACTCATTATCTGCGTATCGCGCAAAGAATGGCTGATCACTGGTGGTGTGATCAAGAGCTAACCCCGCCTACATTTAGTATCCCAGCGTATGCAAGAGGCCAAGATCAACATGGGACGGCCGTTCTACCAGTTCGACGGCCCCAGTCATCCTCTACCCTCCTCCTGCTTATAGAATCGAACTTGTTTCCGATGACGGTAGCCCTTGCTTTCCACTTTCGGCTGCAGTCCATTCCTGTCGCGGTATTATTCTATTACATACTCGCACGTTCGCCCTCTGAATACGTTGGGTGATGTTTTGCCAGGGGCCTAGATTAGTCTCGACAACAGCCTAGTATGAGAGATACACCTCGTTGACAGATTTGAAGTTGGCATGAGGCTGAACCTCAGCGGACATTCCATCCGTTTACCAAACCTAAATTTTGGACGGCGCATCTGCCAATCATAGTAGGAGTAACGGATCCCCGCTCGGCATTCGCCGACGAAAAACGTGTCAGCCCTTCGGGAGAAATTCGGGGATTTATCCCTCTAGTCTCGCGAGACTTAAACACCCAGTCGTACAAGACGTGGATGACAGAAAACTTTCCATTACACGGGCCACATTGGTTCTAATTCCAAGACACGTAGTACTGAGACTGACACCATACTTCTAATGACATCGGCAAAGTATAGACCTCTGTCTTTGGCCCGCAAATTCAAACTTCTGAGGTGGAAGCAAGGCCAGTTGAGATGTTTGTCAGCCCATGTCTATCGAGGTAGGTATACACCCGTACGAATCAGATATTCAGGAGCTTATCGCATGTCTTGCCAATCTCTCGTTTCCCCTACGCGACGAGAGGAAGGTTCGACACATTGCGTTGCTTCTTAATCGTCGTAACATATACCTATTGTGGTCTTATTTGCCTTCTAGTTGCACAAAACTCTTTTTAGCTACATTAGACATCAAATGTTCCTGATGATGTCTTGCCCATGCTCCGGACAATGCTCTCAGGTTACGCTACGTACACACACGGCTGTCCCTGCATCTCTACCCAATCCACTTACCCCAACAGCCAGCTACCCAAGTCCCGGGACTTAGGGATCGTATTCCCCGAATTTGCGGAGAAGCTGGAGAAGGCGGAGAAGGCGGAGTAATATGAACAACTTTCGTCGCATTAAACAAGCCCGACACCTGGAATGAACGGTACATTATTATGCGTGGATGGAGCAGAGGAGCTACCCAGAATCTTGTCCAGCATATTACCAGTATTTAGCCTAAAAGCGACGGCTTGTACTCAAACCCGGCTTGCCATCAGCTTCGCAGACGATGTCACCGTATGTTTGGGCAGTTGCCATGTACAAAGAGCAAGGTCTTCCTCTCTCCCAGCATCCGGCATCAGATCTGTCCATAGCTCGGGATTCGCCAAGATGCGTGTTATTTGGATTTTGGCCTCCCTGGGGCTTGTGGCCGCAGAGGACGGACTGAACGGCTGGTTGCGATATGCACGGCTGCCGCGCGGCATGCTCCGCCATGCCAAGGTCCCGACGCACATCATTGCTCTCAACACCAGCCAGGCCAGCCCAGTCTTCACGGCCGGAAAGGAGTTGCAGAAGGGTATTCAGGGCGTCCTTGGCCAGAACCCGGAAGTGACCTATGAAGGCCTCCATGGCCGCCAGGGGGAAAGCTCAATCCTGGTGGGCACCATCGAAGCATATGCTGATGCGGGGGGCGCCGCCGACATCCCCGAGCTGGAAGAGGATGGCTTCTGGCTAAACACCGAAGGCGACAGCGTCGAAATAGTTGGACAGAATGAACGAGGCGCGCTATACGGCGCCTTTGAATACCTGTCGATGATAGCGCAGGGTAACTTCTCCGAAGTCGCCTACGCCACGAACCCGAGTGCTCCGATCCGCTGGATAAACCAATGGGACAATATGGACGGCACCATCGAGCGCGGCTACGCTGGTCTTTCTATCTTCTTCGAGAACAATGTCATCGTCTCTAATCTAACCCGCGTGTATGAGTACGCGCGTTTGTTGTCTTCCATTCGCGTCAACGGCATTATTGTTAACAACGTCAATGCGAATCCGATCCTACTGTCCCTGGAGAACATGGCCGGACTTGGAAGGATCGCGGATGCGATGCGGCCCTGGGGCGTCCGAATCGGCGTGTCGCTCAACTTCGCTTCGCCTCAGACGTTGGGCGGCCTGGACACCTATGATCCCTTTGACAAGTCGGTCATCGCGTGGTGGACGGACATTACGGACAAGCTCTACGAGCATGTTCCAGACATGGTCGGCTACCTCGTCAAGGCCAACTCTGAGGGACAACCGGGTCCATTGACTTACAACCGGACGCTGGCAGACGGGGCGAACTTGTTCGCGAAGGCCTTGCAGCCCTATGGCGGTATTGTCATGTTCCGTGCCTTCGTCTACGACCACCACTTGAGCCATGAGAATTGGTACAACGACCGCGCCAATGGCCAAATGGAGTTTTTCAAGGATCTGGACGGTGCTTTCGAGGATAACGTCGTGATCCAGATCAAGTACGGCCCGATAGACTTCCAGGTCCGCGAACCTCCGTCACCCCTATTCGCCCACCTGCCAAACACGGCTTCGGCAATAGAGCTTCAGGTTACACAGGAGTACTATGGACAGCAGTGCCACCTGGTCTACATTCCACCGTTGTGGAGGACCATTCTGGACTACGATCTCCGCGTAGACGGCCAGAAATCCGTCGTCGGCACGGATATCCTCAGCGGCAAGACGTTCAACAAGAAACTCAGTGGGTACGCTGCCGTCGTCAACGTGGGCCTGAATACCACCTGGCTTGGCACCCACCTAGCCATGTCCAACCTATATGCCTACGGGCGCCTAGCCTGGGACCCGACGAACGACGACGTGCGCATGCTAGAGGATTGGACGCGCTTGACGTTCGGTTTCGATGAGACGGTGCTCGAGACGATCACCAAGATGTCTATGGTTTCGTGGCCGGCGTACGAGAACTACACGGGCAACCTCGGCATCCAGACCCTGACGGACATCACGGGTCCGCATTACGGGCCCAATCCGGCTTCGCATGACGGCAATGGTTGGGGAATGGTAAGCCACCACCAAAAGTCATATTTCTTCGTCCCCCTATCTCCTACGCCGCCCGCACAGATTCTCGACAGAGACTTCTGGAGTCCTATAGCCCTTGAAACATGTTTAGTAGCTCTTGTATACTGGCCAAGTTGTCTAGAAAGAACCATTACTAACTGAAAACGTTGCAGTGGACACGCGCCAACGAGCATAGCATCGGCATGGACCGCACAGTGTGGAATGGCACGGGAAACGCGGGCTATTACCCGCCGGAGATCGCGGCGATGTACGAAAAGGTCGAGACGACGCCCGACGAGCTCCTTCTCTGGTTCCACCATGTGCCGTACACACAGCGGCTCAAGAACGGCAACACGGTGATCCAACACTTCTATGACGCGCACTACGCGGGCGCGGAGACGGCGTTCGGCTTCCCGGCGCAGTGGGCGGCGCTCGAGGGCAAGATCGACCGGCAGCGGTTCGAGGAGACGCTGTTCCGACTCGAGTACCAGGCGGGACACGCCATTGTGTGGCGCGACGCCATCAACCAGTTCTACTTCAACAAGTCGTCGATCCCGGACGCGCGCGGCCGCGTCGGCAACTACCCCTGGCGCGTCGAAGCCGAGGACATGGAGCTCGACGGCTACCGCGTCACGGCCGTGACGCCCTTCGAAGCCGCGTCCGGGCTGCGCATCGTGCAGACCGTCGACAACTCCACTGCCGCCAGCGTCCGGGCAACGCTCGACTTCCCCGCCGGGGTCTACGACCTCGCCGTCGCCTATTATGACCTGTACGAGGGCCAGGCAAGCTACGAGCTGTTCCTCAACAACCGCAGCCTGGGCACGTGGGTCGGCGATCTCGAGGACCGCCTCGGGTACACGCTGACGAGGGGCATCGACGGGCACTCGGCCACGAGGATCACGTTCAGGGACGTCCGGATCCGGAAGGGCGACGAGGTGAGGATTGAGACGCAGCCGCATGGGAGGGAGACGGCGCCCCTAGATTATATTGCCGTTCTGCCTAAGGGGGTTGTCGAATGAGAGGGTGGCGAGCTTCGTGATTTGTTCGGCCTTCCGTGTTCGGATCCGAGTTTCGTCGCCATCGCATCCTTAATGAGAAAGCTAACAGTCCGGAGAAGTAACGGCTGAGCATTAATGTAATATTACATTAGTCAATGCGATTATTCGCCTCCCTATTTCATAGTCGGTTAATAGCTCGTCGCTGTCTCCCCTACCCGGGGCTGATGGTGTGCAGTGAGAACCCCTGTCCTCTATCGAGCCAGTGCAAGGTCAAGTTCCGAGCTGCAAGAGCCCGATCGGATTTAAATGCGTGAGAATACTCAGCCAATACTGGTATCCGCCTTGCCAACTTTACCGTGTGTATGTTGCTGGGGGGGGGGCAATTAAAAATTTCTTAA